>CAWUFW010008640.1:600000-865888 GCA_963921515.1 Calotriton arnoldi
TCTGATCTGCACTCTGTACGTCCTGCTCTCTCCGAGCATTTTTCAGATGAATCCTGAAAGGAATGAGACGTCAAGCATTTTAATATTGTCATGGTTACCCAGAATATATAGCTTTTTTGTGGCCTCCTGTTGAGGAGATCTGCCCCGGGACATAGTCTTTTTTTTATGTTTCTTAATATCCAATTTCTTCTTAGAAGATTTGGACATTTGCTTTGAGATATCCTTTTTAGAATTACTCTTCATTTGTGATTTACTAGGTCTGGCTCCCAAATTATCTCGGCCTATTGTTGCTTAGGTTTCCTTAATCATTTTTGGTAACTCGCCCTCCTGTTCTCTGGGAGTTAAGTTACTGAGTCGTTGGCATACCACCAATGCTGCTGCTTCCTCATTAATGTTACTCTACATAATGGGGGACATTGCTGCAAAATTGCCCATCAGTTTCATCCCCTAATCCAGGGCAGGCGCTGCCCCATACTCATTTTGGATCTGTTTAAGCACCTCTGGCAAAACAGCTAATAAAGGTGTCCCGTGTGTTCTGATGTATACTGTACCCCAAGTGGAGCAGTCTTAAACTGTGGGAGCCATCACCATTGGCAAGCAAATTGTAAGAATTCTGTATTTTTCCTGAGGTCCCATATGGGGAAACACTGCTTCAAACTGGTTTGTTTTTTGTGCAATCTAGAATGGTATTTCCTCCCATCTGACGGGAATCTTACCCATGACTGCATTGATGTTTTGTGGACTAATTCCAGGAGTAGCCAATTGTGGTTGTGCAGCTTGAGCAGCCCATGCACGATTTATTGTCATGGTGTGCATGACAAACTGTGTTAAACATCTGTATGTTTTAACCAGATCTGTGTACAATGCACGTACCTGGAAATGGTGTGTATCCGGCTAAGACTGGTCACGTAGGGGACCTAATTTAACCTTGTTGTATGTATGTGGTAGGGCACCTTGAAACCAGTTCAGATGTTCTTGGTAAGTTAATTGTATTTCTAGTGCTTCATAAGCTGTGTAGTTATTAGGAACTGTGTCTGGAGTGTATGTGTGAAACAGTCTTGAAGTTATATTTGCTGCTGGAAATGTGACCCATGAATAGAATACCTCTGTCCTGAATGCTTCGTGTGCATCAACCACAAAGGTAACATCACCACCCGTCTCGGGCAGGCCATGTTGCAACAGCGTTTGGGTAACTGCTTGTCTCCAGTTATCTGGTATGCTTATTGGCTGGTCTTCACGCTCATACATTTGAAGATGTGAAATCAAAGAGGGTACCTCTATGGGGAGGTCCTTTGAAAGGTTCACGCATGAACAACCTACAGCGAATACATAGGCTTTACCTACTCAGCTGAGGAGGATTATTCGCTAACACCAAGGACATCTGCTGTTAGTAGGTGAATAGGGGTCTTTGGGTACACAAAAGAAAACTACTCAGGTGATCCATTAAATAGGAACCTAAACTAGAACATTGGTGGTGCCATGTCATACGGCTTACACTTTCTCAAGTAAAACTGTGCATTTGTTGGACAACATAAACGTTTGACTGGTGCGAGACTGATTATGAGCACCACTCAGGATATGTTGGCCTATAGTCCTGCTAGCTCACAGTGCACCATCTGTACCCCTAACCTTACAGGGTAACAAATGGATGTGCAACCACAGAAAGATAACAACCCTAACTCCACAAGTAAATCATGGTAACAGATCTAGAACCCTTTTGCTTATCCAATTATGCATACACAAAGAGCTACACAAGAAATACATGGTGAAGTGTTTCAATATTTATTGAAGCATTGTGATTCTTGAGTAAAATACTTGTGCTTCAATGATTAATAGAAGGAAACAGAATAATTTGATTAGCATTAGTAAAATGGTGAAGAAGATGAACAATTCAACCATTTTGCTGATTACAGAAAATTATATGCTTGAATACAAGTACCGTAATGTAGTATACTCTTGCCTAGCATCTTCCACCCTATCGTGTCTAAGGTGAGTGCATCTGCCAAATCCCTGTCAGGTTGTCTAACTCTGGGTAAGTGTCAGCAAGCTACCCATCTTGGTGTAGAGTTGGACAGCATCCCCCGCATGAGGTGACAGGAATCAGCTGAGCTGGAATTCTGGCATGGACCGACCTCTCAGTGCCAGCTAAATGAATAAACTAAGGCTTGATGTCATATATATATAATAACATCCTCCATGTTAGCATGCCGAAGCCACAGTCAGGCGGCTATTGTTTATTCTTTTATGATTGCTCTGTCACCGCGTGGCCAAAAACAAACAACAACATCTTACGTGCTGAACTCAGCCCTTGTACAGAATCTTCAAGGTGTTCTGATAGAGTGTCTACGAAGTGGTAAGGTAAGCAAACTGAGTTTGAGGAATGCTATCCCATGTGTGCATGAAAATGAATGTGTTTCAAATGTCATTGTTTTTAAGGGAGAAAGGCAACTTAAGAACGTGATCATGTCAAGATGACGCTTCTTAACCGGGCCAAATACATCCACGTGACAGTCGCCGTTTTGCTTTTTGGGTTGCAGAGGTAATGCCGTGCCCCACCTTCCACATTGCCTGCAGGATGCTGCCGTACCAGTCATGGTGAATCAGCGCTACATGGAGACGGCTTACCACAGCCCCACAAAGGAGAACTTGATATTGTGAATCTCATCCTTTAGGTAATCTACATCAGGAGCGTCAGTAATTTGCCATGAAGGAGGTACTGTACCCACTAGAATCTGTGTGGGGATTCTAGCTGCACGGCGCTCTCGCAGGCAGCTGGGATCGCCAGTGCGCAATGGCAAGGCTCCAGGAGAGGACTCTTGCACCAGCAATTCGTAGGCTTTGTGGTTTATTCCACCCCCTTACAATCGTAATGTGACCCCAAGACGTTTTGGAGTATTACTTCCCTGCTCCAACAATTGGACACTCCGGTTATCGATCCAGGTCAGTGTAGGACTTGGCCTTTTTGGTTAAAGTTCCCTAAACTTTTTGCTTTCCCCCTAGACAGTTTTCCTGACATAGAGTTGCCAATTTAGATGCTTTGGGTACTTTGCCACTGCTGATCAGTGTCAAAGTACAAGGGTTCCCTATGTAAAGTACAATGGTAATTGGTTGGCCATGATTGGTATGTTTGCCTTACTAGTAAAAGTCCCTAGTGATGTGCACTGTGTGTGCAAGGGCTAGTAATGCAAAGGCGCGCAGAGAAGGGAACTCAGGCCTTCAGTGTAGGGCCTACGCGCAGTTTGCTAAGTTAGCATGTTGTCCTGACAAGTGCAACCACTTGTCAGGCCTTACCTTCCCTTTTGCGTACACTGTGGGCACCCCTGTGGTAGGTCCCAGGTAACCCCTGGGCAGGGTGCAGTATAGGTAAAAGGAAGGACATATACTGAGGAATGTGCTATGTCCTGACAGTGAAAAAACACTCCATTTCGTTTTCACTGGTGAAAGGCCATTCTGCCCACAGGACAGAATGGGGGAGGCTGGGTATGGTGTTTTGTTAGCCTAGTTTCCTATAAGTTTATAATGGAGAGGTGAAGTTTAGTATGTATGAACTCACAGTCAGTGGCGTAGCTAGGTCCCTGCCTCTTGCCACCGCGCTGAAGAGCGGGGGGGGGGGTGCTGGCGATCATTTTTGCTGCCGCCCCCAAAACTCGCGCCGCCCGGGGTGCACCGCTCCCTCCGCCCCCCACTTGCTACGCCAGTGCTCACAGTGTCATAACACATCTTTCTATGAAAGTGGTTTGGTCACTGTGTGTTCAGAAACCACTCTTTTAGAAAGTGGCTGAGTTTTGTGCTTTAAGCATTACTGTGTGTCTCTGCTGAATGTGGATTGACAGTCTGGATCTGAGAGGGGAGGGGGTGAGATGGCACCTGGCTGACCTGCATCTGGAGAGTATGCGAGGAGAGGCCCCAGGAGGTGAAGAGGCCTGGGTTGCAGCTATAAAACAATTGACCCATCTCCTGCTGAGTGATTAAGGGTCCAGACCCCCAGTATCAAAGGGAGAAAGGTGACACTGGGAGGGAGACACCCAGAACTGATTTAGGCAGGGGTCAGGGAGCCCTGAGCACAACAAACTTCAAAGACATGAAGGGGTATAACTAAGAGAATTGAAACCCCTAGAATTTGGTGTAATTTTGAATGGCGAAATGGACAGGTCGAGTCTGCAAAGGCTTTGACCTCTTTCGTGGTCAAGAAGAACCTCTGCCAAGGAAGAAGTTGCTGAAGAGACTGCTGGATAGGACTGACCCTTCCTTCGTGATCTGGGGCTTGCCTGCAGTTTGTAGCTTTTACTAAGGAAGAGACTGAAGGGACATTGCAGTGGGTGGTGTCGCCCCCTTCTTGAACAGGACTGTGCTTTGTGCTGTGTCCTGAACCCCAAGGGCCCGAGGTGAGCTGGCTCCCTGTTTGGAAACACAGGAACATAAAGGTTTACGGAGAAGTCTCAAGCAACGCAGTTTGCGCGTGCTTTTGCAGCTTGAGATCCTCAGAAGTTGTGCCTTGTGATCGTGGGCACGCAGGAGTAAACTGAGTCTCGGACGCGCAGGGTGCGTGACGTGGTGCAAGCCGAGGCGTTGGTGAAGAGCGCCTGGTCGTAGTGTGCACCGGGAGAAGAGGTGAGACTCGGACGCGCAGGGTGCGTGTCGAGGTGCAAGCCGAGGAGTGGTGACAATCGCCTGGTCATCGTGTGCACCAGAGAAGAGGCGAGTCTCGGACGCGCAGAGTGCGTGTCGCGGTGCAACAAGAGGCGCTGGTGAGGAGTGCCTGGGTAGCGTGTGCACCGGGAGACGAGGTGAGACTCGGACACGCAGGGTGCGTGTCGTGGTGCAAGCCGAGGCGTTGGTGAAAGAGCGCCTGGCCGTTGTGTGCACCGGGAAAAGAAGTGAGTCTCGGACACGCAGAGTGCGTGTCGTGGTGCAAGCTGAGGCGTTGGTGAGGAGCGCCTGGCCGTTGTGTGCACCGAGAGAAGAAGTGAGTCTCGGACGCGCAGGGTGCGTGTCGTGGTGCAAGCCGAGGCGTTGGTGAGGAGCGCCTGGTCGTTGTGTGCACCGAGAGAAGAGGTATGACTCGAACGAGCAGGGTGCGTGTAGTGGTGCAAGCAGAGGCCCTGGTGAGGAGCGCCTGGTCGTTGTGTGCACCGGGAGAAGAGGTGAGATTCGGACGCGCAGGGTGCGTGTCGAGGTGCAAGCCGAGGAGTGGTGACAATCGCCTGGTCATCGTGTGCACCAGAGAAGAGGCGAGTCTCGGACGCGCAGAGTGCATGTCGCGGTGCAACCAGAGGCGCTGGAGAGGATTGCCTGGGTAGCGTGTGCACCGAAATTGAAGTAAGTCTCCACAAGTGCTGAGGGCGGGTCTTGGTGTCCACTGAGACCGCCGGAAGGAGGACCAGGTCATTGGGCCCTCGGAGTGAAACAGTAGCGGCCCGGACCGGCAGTCCCGGAGGAGCGGAGTCGCCGGCCCGAGCTCGCCGTGCCCATTGACGAACTTCTGGATCAAGGCCCAAGTCGCTGAACGAGGGGAGGAGAGTGGGGTCGCGCCCCCCCAGGTAACATGGATCACCACCTGGGGTGGGGTGCGGGCTCGGAGGAACACTCTCTCGGCCTCTCGCTCCTGGCAGCTGCGTGAGCCTGTTGCTTCAGCTCGGATCGAGGCCCGTGCTGGCCCAAGGAGGAGCAGTACTGGGGCCGGAGTGAGAAGCTGTACTTTTGTGTCATCATTGATCCATGTCGGGGGCAACTGTTAACGGAGCACCTAGACTGTCGTATTACACTTTGCATTATTGCTGCTAACGAACTATCGAACTGTCTTATGACGCCTGACTCTATTTGTGCCTGACGAACTACATGCTGGGTGCACTACGCACTGCGTGTTTTTCCCTTGCAGAGTACATGATTGTAAGCGTGGCACATTGCATTATTTCTTCATTGCACAGTACCTGATTATAACGTGGCGCATTGCATTATTTCTTCAGTGCACAGTACATGATTGTAGCGTAACGCATTGCTTTGTTTCTTCCTTGCACAGGGCATGCTGGTGGTGATACGCATTGCATTATTCCTTCTATTGCAAAGTACATGACTGTGGCACTACGTATGGCATTGTTTCTCTATTGCATAGTTCAGGAGTATATCGTTACGCATTGCAGTATTTAGTTTCTTTTGCAATGTGTGTGATTCTAGCAATACGACCTACCTAACCTTTTGGAAACGGTTAGAAGTCAGCTTAACTGTTGGTTAGAAGCAGTGGTTGGGATTAGAACCTACCAATCCACCGGAAGAAATACTACCCATTATTATATGTTGGTTTTGTATCGTGTGGTCATATCGTATAACTTCTTGTATAAAGATTATACTCGTTTTATAAAAACTCGTGTGGAGTCTTTTTGTGGTGACATCATTGGGTTGCTGTGAGTGTGGTTGCACATACTGTACACTCGTGCCTTGGAGATAAGCCTGGCTGCTTGTGCCAAGCTACTAAGAGGGTGAGCAGGGCTATCTCAGACGGTGTTCTTACTTAGCCTAACGTTGAAACGAGGGGTCCGGATCTCGCACCCGGCAACAGCGGTGTGGGACAGGGACTCCCGCCTCCAGCATTTTGTGGTGGCGGTGAGGGATAAGGACCCCCACTTCCAACATTTGGCGGCAGAGCGGTGGGATTCGATCCTAATGTAAATTAAACGTGTATGTGCAAATTCACTCACAGTAATTGGTGTTCATCATAAATTGATCGCAGACCACGACGCAACCACATATTGTGTTTTTGGAAATGTTGGTTCTATTGTTGAGTAACCTTTAAACCACACATCATGTCTCAGGGAGAGAGCCAGATAGCCGGTGAGGCTGAGGCTGCAGAATTAGAGTTTGACATTGAGGCACTGTTTTCCTACAAGGTTGATCAGTTGAGGAAATTCTGCAGAGCTTTGGGATGTCCCATGAAGGGTAGCGCCAAGAAGGAGGAGCTGCAAATGGACTTGAGGGCCTGGTGGGAAGCCAAAGAGGCTCAGGAGACGGGGGATGTTGAGGTGGATGAGGATGACCCAGGGAATGGATTTGGTCCACAGGATTTGCCAGTGGAGAGACCAGCCGCAGTGGCTGGTAGTAGCCATTCAGGGAGGAGTTTTTCACCAGAGGAGTTGGAGGAAAACCAAAGGGTCAGACTGCATGAGTTGGAGGTGTTAAAACTTAAAACTCAAGCAGAGGAGAGCAGGAACGCTCTCGCGTTGGAAGAGAGACGGATTCTCTTCGCTCATGAGTTAAGCATGAGGGAACTGGACATTAAGGGTAAACAAACAGAGTCCAGTGTGATTGGTGGCAGCGCACAGCCAGTGCCAAGTGCGGATGAGTACAAGAGTGCACTGGAAGACTTGGTAGTGGTTAGCATGGTAAATGATTTGGAGGGGTTGTCCAGTTTGGCCCCAGGGGAGCCTAGCCTCAGAAATTATTTTCCAGGATTGCGCCACCCCGGGTTAAGGTTTGGGCTCCTTGAATCCCGGCAACTTGCATGAGAACCGGACCCCTGGTCATGGGTCCAGGGGCCTGAAGAGGCCCCTGAGAGGGAAGAAGGGCCAAGTGGCGCAAGGAGATCCCAGAGTAGTGAGGAGGGGTTGCTGGCTAGCCTCTTGTCTCAAAAGAGGGGGAGGAAGAGTAAGCAGCACCCCCAGGGATCAGCAGCACCACCCAGGAAACTAGGGGGGGCCGTAGGAGAGCCCCGGGTGGAGGTCTAGTGCTTACTTGCCAGAGGTGTGAGGAAGAACACCTAGCGTCAGGAGGGCGTGGGGAGTCTGTAGCCAGAGCTCCTACAGTCCTGAAGTTTGTGGGTGCCATTCCTAAGTGGCAGGCCCAGAAAAATAAATGGAAGGTTAAAAGAGGGTTGTGTTCCCCAGTGGGAACACCGGTGGGACAGTGTCCAGCCAGTGGGGCTGAGTCCCCTAGAAGTGACCAGAGTAAACCCACTTTTAACCTGGAGGGCAGGATGACTGGAGGTAGTATCCTGACCAATGGGCATTCCCAGGGTACCACTCCAGGGTGGGGTTGGCATGGGTCCAGCACCCCTGGAGGGGTTCCCCTGGCCGGGAGGGATCCATGGAACAGCATTGTTGGCTCAGGGGGTCGTGATCAGGAAGAACCCTGGGGTCAGGAAGGTGAGGAACAGGAGGGTGTCCCTGTGGTAGAGGGCCTGCGTCCTGGTTCTAGCGCCCGAAGCAGGGAAGTCCATCAAGGTAATTATTGGTCTACCCTGGCTTTTGGCTGGGAGGGGGTTGTGTAGGACTTGGCCTTTTTGGCTAAAGTTCCCTAAACTTTTTGCTTTCCCCCTAGTCCGTTTTCCTGACATAGAGTTGCCAATTTAGATGCTTTGGGTACTTTGCCACTGCTGATCAGTGTCAAAGTACAAGGGTTCCCTATGTAAAGTACAATGGTAATTGGTTGGCCATGATTGGTATGTCTGCCTTACTAGTAAAAGTCCCAAGTGATGTGCACTGTGTGTGCAAGGGCTAGTAATGCAAAGGCGCGCAGAGAAGGGAACTCAGGCCTTCAGTGTAGGGCATGCGCACAGTTTGCTAAGTTAGCATGTTGTCCTGACAAGTGCAACCACTTGTCAGGCCTTACCTTCCCTTTTGCGTACACTGTGGGCACCCCTGTGGTAGGTCCCAGGTAACCCCTGGGCAGGGTGCAGTATAGGTAAAAGGCAGGACATATACTGAGGTGTGTGCTATGTCCTGACAGTGATAAAACACTCCATTTCGTTTTCACTGGTGAAAGGCCATTCTGCCCATGGGACAGAATGGGGGAGGCTGGGTATGGTGTTTTGTTAGCCTAGTTTCCAATAAGTTTATAATGGAGAGGTGAAGTTTAGTATGTATGAACTCACAGTGTCATAACACATCTTTCTATGAAAGTGGTTTTGTCACTGTGTGTTCAGAAACCACTCTTTTAGAAAGTGGCTGAGTTTTGTGCTTTAAGCATTTCTGTGTGTTTCTGCTGAATGTGGATTGACTGTCTGGATCTGAGATGGGAGGGGGTGAAATACCACCTGGCTGACCTGCATCGGGGGAGTACGCGAGGAGAAGCCCCGGGAGGTGAAGAGGCCTGGGTTGCAGCTATAAAACAATTGACCCATCTCCTGCTGAGGGATTAAGGGTTCAGACCCCCAGTATCAAAGGGAGAAAGGTGACACTGGGAGGGAGACACCCAGAACTGATTTAGGCAGGGGTCAGGGACCCCTGAGCACAACGAACTTCAAAGACATGAAGGGGTATAACTAAGAGAACTGAAACCCCTAGAATTTGGTGTCATTTTGAATGGCGAAATGGACAGGTCGAGTCTGCAAAGGCTTTGACCTCTTTCGTGGTCAAGAAGAACCTCTGCCAAGGAAGAAGTTGCTGAAGAGACTGCTGGATAGGACTGACCCTTGCTTCGTGATCTGGGGCTGGCCTGCAGTTTGTAGCTTTTACTAAGGAAGAGACTGAAGGGACATTGCTGTGGGTGGTGTCCCCCCCTTCTTGAACAGGACTGTGCTTTGTGCTGTGTCCTGATCCCTCAGGGCCCGAGGTGAGCTGGCTCCCTGTTTGGAAACACAGGAACATAAAAGTTTCCGGAGAAGTCCCAAGCAACGCGGTGTGCGCGTGCTTTTGCAGCTTGAGACCCTCAGGAGTTGTGCCTTGTGATCGTGGGCACGCAGGAGTAAACTGAGTCTCGGATGCGCAGGGTGCGTGTCGGGGTGCAAGCCGAGGCATTGGTGAGGAGCGCCTGGTCGTTGTGTGCACCGGGAGACGAGGTGAGACTCGGACACGCAGGGTGCGTGTCGTGGTGCAAGCCGAGGCGTTGGTGACGAGCGCCTGGTTGTTGTGTGCAACGGGAAAAGAAGTGAGTCTCAGACGCGCAGGGTTCGTGTCGTGGTGCAAGCTGAGGCGTTGGTGAGGAGCGCCTGGTCATTGTGTGCACCGAGAGGAGAAGTGAGTCTCGGACGAGCAGGGTGCTTGTCGTGGTGCAAGCCGAGGCGTTGGTGAGGAGCGCCTGGTCGTTGTATGCACCGGGAGAAGAGGTGAGACTCGGACGCGCAGGGTGCGTGTCGAGGTGCAAGCCGAGGAGTGGTGACGATCGCCTGGTCATCGTGTGCACCAGAGAAGAGGCGAGTCTCGGACGCGCAGAGTGCATGTCGCGGTGCAACCAGAGGCGCTGGTGAGGAGTGCCTGGGTAGCGTGTGCACCTAAATCGAAGTAAGTCTCCACAAGTGCTGAGGGCAGGTCTCGGTGTCCACTGAGACCACCTGAAGGAGGGCCAGGTCATTGGGCCCTCAGAGTGCAACAGTAGCGGCCCGGACCGGCAGTCCCGGAGGAGCGGAGTCGCCGGCCCGAGCTAGCCGTGCCCATTGACGGAGTTCTGGATCAAGGCCCAAGTCGCTGAAGGAGGGGAGGAGAGTGGGGTCGCGCCCCCAGGTAACGTGGATCACCACCTGGGGTGGGTGCGGGCTCGGAGGGACACTCTCTCGGCCTCTCGCTCCTGGCAGCTGTGTGAGCCTGTTGCTTCGGCTCGGATCGAGGCCCGTGCTGGGCCAAGGAGGGGCAGTACTGGGGCCGGAGTGAGAAGCGGTACTTTTGTGTCATCATTGATCCATGTCGGGGGCAACTGTTAACGGAGCACCTAGACTGTCGTATTACACTTTGCATTATTGCTGCTAACGAACTATCGAACTGTCGTATGACGCCTGACTCTATTTGTGCCTGAAGAACTACATGCTGGGTGCGCTACGCACTGCATTTTTTTCCCTTGCAGAGTACATGATTGTAAGCGTGGCGCATTGCATTATTTCTTCAGCGCATAGTACCTGATTATAACGTGACGCATTGCATTATTTCTTCAGTGCACAGTACATGATTGTAGCGTGACGCATTGCTTTGTTTCTTCCTTGCACAGGGCATGCTGGTGGTGATACGCATTGCATTATTCCTTCTATTGCAAAGTACATGACTGTGGCACTACGTATGGCATTGTTTCTCTATTGCACAGTTCAGGAGTATATCGTTACGCATTGCAGTATTTCGTTTCTTTTGCAACGTGTGTGATTCTAGCAATACGACCTACCTAACCTTTGGAAACGGTTAGAAGTCAGCTTAACTGTTGGTTAGAAGCGGTGGTTGGGATTAGAACCTACCAATCCACTGGAAGAAATACTACCCATTATTATATGTTGGTTTTGTATTGTGTGGTCATATCGTATATCTTCTTGTATAAAGATTATACTCGTTTTATAAAAACTTGTGTGGAGTCTATTTGTGGTGACATCATTGGGTTGCTGTGAGTGTGATTGCACATACTGTACACTCGTGCCTTGGAGAGAAGCCTGGCTGCTCGTGCCAAGCTACTAAGGGGGTGAGCAGGGCTATCTCAGACGGTGTCCTTACTTAGCCTAACGTTGAAACGAGGTGTCCGGATCTCGCACCCGGCAACAGCGGTGTGGGACAGGGATTCCCGCCTCCAGCATTTGGTGGTGGCGGTGAGGGATAAGGACCCCCACTTCCAACAGTCAGTGACCGTTGTCCTTTAATGGAAATTACTGTAAAACCCTAAATAGAAATGAGTGTACTTTTCCTGCATTAAACAAAAGGTTCACTTGAAACAGTGCACCCAACATGTGCTTTCGCTAAACAAACTTGTATTACTTGCACTGATGGTATGATTTTTGTCGTTTTGGTCTTGTGTTATGGAGAATATAGTTCCTATTTTTTTATAACCCCGGGTGGTCTCTTTTGTGGCGTATTCATTGTGTTACTGTGAGAGTGTGTTGCACAAATGCTTTACACATTATCTCTGTAGATAAGCCTGTCTGCTCTGTGCCAAGCTACCAGACGATGAGCACAGGTTATCCTGATGTGTATCTGACTTACCCTGACTAGAGTGGTGGGTTCTGCCTGGCTTGGGTGCATACCTTAGCCAACCAGAAAACCCATTTCCCACAGTCAGTATGAAGAATTTGATGTGGATGTATTGTACCACCCCAACTATTACAGGATGTAGTCCCTTTACTATCATGAGAGGAAGAGTACCTTTCAGGAATAACAATCAGGGATGGCTGGTTAATCTAGATTACAGCAGTTGTCGCCTACTGTGGTGAAGAAGAGCATTTTGAAGGCACAAGAGGTGTACAAGGAGTATAAGGATAAGAAAAGTGGAGCAAAAGATTTTCAATTAGGAAAGGAAGATGTGGTGTGTGTTAAACTACCATTTAAAGTTAGGAAGGGACAGAACAAATATTTCGATCCAATGGTAGTTTTGAAGATTTTCACTAATTCTGCAAGATTGAGTGACAGACGTGTGTGGCATAAGAGTCGTTTGTGAGGTGTATTGGGTAACCCAGGGCGGAGTTCACAGAGTTCCAATATGCGGAACTCCGTGAAGTGGAAAAAAAACTCTGCCGCTTGCGGAGCTCCGTAGTGTGATAGAAAAATGGCGTTCGCGGTGATTTGCGGTGTCGGATGCTTGTCCGCACTGTCCAATCATCGCGAATGGCACCATGCACAGCGCAAGCGGGCGCTGCTTTCCTTTCTGCCACTCGAGTAGATTTTTACTCGAGCTGCAGCTTTTTCAACGCGAATGGACAGTTTCTCAACGCGAGCGGTCGCGAGCATACATGACCACTCACAATGAGAAATCTGACCCCCCCCCGCGTTGAGAAATCTCGCCGGGAGATTGATTTTCAATGCTCGCGCTCACCAACTTGATGTTGACACTCGCAAACATGGAAAAATCTCGCCGGGAGGTGGATTTTCCTCACTCGCGCTCGCCAACATGATGTTGACAAACGCGAGTGAGGAAGAAAACTCCGCTCCGCAACGCGAAACAGAGTTTTTTGGAACTCCGCAAACTCCGCTTAACGCAGAGTGCGGAAAACTCCGTTTAGTAGCACATCGCCTCGATATCTGCGCTGACCACAGCTCGCTCTCTGCCTCTGGAACTTGGAATCATGCGTAATTCTTAATTGGCCCATTGCCAGCTGTCACATTCATGCATCTTCTTCCAAATTAGCCCTCACTAACCCTTGTCTTCTATCTTGTTTCCCTTTCCTCTCCCTATTTCTATTTTCGTGTTGTTTTCGATTTAGTTAATTACAGGCAAAATGTTTTCAGGCACTATTTTGAAAGTCCTGATGATGATCCGATAATTATGTTAAGGATCGAAACGCCGTCGACAAAATTGTCAACCTTATACTCTGTGATTTATTTGCTACACTATGTGTAAAGGTGACCTCCTTCAATTGTTGTTTGTTCCATTGTAATGATTAGACACAGACAACTACATGCTGCCTGAGCCTTCTCTTGTTCTCTCTTGTGATGTGAGTTTATGGATACAGGCTTGTGTCCCACTGTTATTAAATCTTATGTTCTGTACATTTAATATAACTGCATATTAAAATTGCCTTTTTCCGGATGGAATAATGGCTACAATATAGTACCGATTGGGGCTATATTTATTTGATTTCCAGTCATATAGAATGTAGCATGAAATATCGTTACCTAGAATATGACTATGTAATATAGAATGTGAGTAGTGTCAGATGAAGATTGATAGCGGACTGATGCAGACGTGTTGGCCCTTTATCGCCGTTTGTACTTCCTACGGTAAAGAAGACTTGAACAAAGTGCTTTGTTGGTGGAATTTATCACAACACGCTATTTACATCATATTCAAGGTCTTTAACAGCTTATCAGAACGTCTGAATTTTTCAAACACAGTTGAATGTTTTTGCGTGGCATATGGTAGGTGTGTATGTAGGTCGGAAGCATACAGGTTGCTACATCCTGTAAAAGGTCAAGAGTTGCTAATGGCACTTTTGCTAATGACTGCATGTCAAGTGGGTTAGCAGATGGTTATGGGTAAAGCTTATGGGTTGCTCTGTACACCATGTGGATAATTTGAAGGAGTGGGCGGTATGAAGATGCCTTAGCAGGCCAAGAGGGCAGCAAACTAGGATGTATCCCTGTCAGCCGTATCCAGCTCCAACTAACATCTGTGCAATATATATTGATTTATGGGAAACATGGGAACATGGGTTAGCAGTTTAGGCTGTACTGTCGGTTCTGGGGTGGACCAAGGCTATTTTGCATACACTTTGTTTATGATTGGCCCGTGGCTGTAATGCTAAGAGATGGATTCACTAAATAGCTAGGAAAGAAGTTCGAAATGTACTGCCTTAGATTTATGACTGCAGTGAATTTCGATTTTTTAGGACCTCAAAAGCATTTCTGGCGTACTTCTTGTAGAAAGCTTCCACAGTCACTGATTCCCCAGAGCGCTTGCCTGCGTTATTATTGCCACATGCAGAAATTTAACAAGTATACATTTCCGAATGCAGAAAGGTGCTGTTAAAGGGCATTTTCACTTGACAAAATGTTAATATTGTTTCTTTTATGCGGAGTTCGTTTGGTACAAGTGAAGTTCCATTTACACAGTTGTGTAAACCAAATACAGATTAGAAAACACCCAGACATCTAAATATTAACACCTCAAGCATGCTGTTAATTACTGCATTATGGTGCCGATGGGAATTCTAAAGACATTTTTTCCCACTGAAGACTCCCTTTTCTGCACCCCCCTTTAAGTTGTGGGTGTGGCCCCTTATTCTCATCCTGACAAGACACTTACTTTTCATTTTGAAAGAAGCAAATTTGTGTGCATTTCAGGGTTGGAACCCTCCAAAAATGTTTGATAAACACCCAGGGGCAGATTTACAAGCCCCTTGCGCTGCCAGTACGTCACTTTTTGTGATCCACTGGCAGTGCATTTCTCTGCCCCATATTTACAAGGACAGGAAAAACCACCCTGCATGGCTTTTCCTGTCCTTGTAAATACGCCCCCTTTACACGCAGCACTTTGCTTGAAAAGGGCGTTCCATGAGTGTTGCTGTGGGTGTTCCCACGCAACACACATGAACCCAGACCCATTTCCAGATTTACGAGGATTCGTAAACCTGGAAATGCGTTAGTATGCTATGCCACCCTAGGGGTGACGTAGCGAGGCGCAACGAGGAGAAATATTTTCATTTCTGCTCGTTTTTTTCCTCTTTCAATGCGTGCTGCATTCTACAGCACTCATTGAAAGAGGAAAATGCCTGTAGTGATTGTTTTTGTGCAGGAAGGTGCCCCTTCCTGCACAAAAACAATCTTCCCATGACGCAGGCATCATTGCACCATGGTGCAAGGGTGCCTGCACCGGTGCATGGCAGCTGTTTGTGCGCCAGCGCAGGGAGAGCACAGGAATGCAACATATCATTGTAAATATGTTGCATTCCTGTGCTTTGAAAGTGCCGCAGCGTGGCGCAGCCAGAGGGCTTGCGGTGCCACGCTGTGGCACTTTCTTGTAAAACCACCCCCCAGTGGCTTATTTACAAGAGGCCTGCGCAGCTGGAGGGTCACTTTTTTTTTAACTCCGGTGGCGCAGGCCTCTCAGTCATATCTGTGAGGTGATGCTAAACCATTGACTTTGCATGAACTCATAGATATGGAGTAAGGCTAGGCAGCGCAAAGTGCTGCGTTGCCTTACTCTGCGTCAAGGGCCTGTTCCATGGGCGTTGTTGTGGGTGTTCCCATGCAACACTCATGCATCTTGACGCGGCTCCACATTTCCAAAATCACATAAACCCGGTGAAGCGCCAAAACCTTATGCCTCCCCAGAGCAGGCGTAACGAGAAGAAATGTTTTAATTTCTCCTTGTTTTTTCCTCTTTCCATGTGTGCTGCATTCTGCAGCACACATAGAATGACGAAAATGCCTCCATGGATTGTTTTTGTGCAGGAAGGTGTCTCTTCCTGCACGAAAACAATCCTGCCAGCAATGCAGACACCCTTGCACCGGGTTGCACTGGCTGAAAACACAATACGGTGCGTTCCTGCCCTTTTTACTTTTGACGCAAGGCAGTGTAGCAAAGTGACTGGCTGCGCAGCACTTGCAAAGGAATACCTACCAAACTTTGCTGGTCGATGCACCCAGGAATGTCCCTAGAAGTAAATGTGCAACAATATTGGCAGATTTAAGTGTCCCACTATGCGGATTTTCTTTTGTTGACAATCGTGCATGACGAATACATGAAAAAGTGATCCCCCTGCCACTTTAGCGCAGGTGATCATTTAGGGATTCATCACTACTCTCATCATTTCTGTCTGCTTTAGGCTTATAACAAGGTCCAAGCCTGGTCCTTAAAGTCAAAGTAGTGCCAATCTCTCCTAACTTCAATAACCAAACACCAATGTTGAGTTATGTCTTCTATCTTTCTTTCTAGGGGATGGGTCTGGCAACAAAGATAAATCTTTTCACAGCAATATAAAATGAATCAAGAGACAGTAACTTTGGTTGATTATATTTTACAGAAACTGTGTGACAAAGTGCCAGAACCCATTTCGGAGGGCCACAGGAGAGGCAGAGGTTACTGTGTCCCACTGTGGTGGTTGGGGCCTTCTACTCCCGCTGTCCTGCACCCAGCCTACAATGAGCTCAGCTCAACTGGGCCAAGTACTACCCTCAAAGCACTTAACTCTCAGTAGTAGCGTGCGTCGAGCAGCCCAAGACATTTGAGAGGGAGGTAGAGTGTCAGTGTAGCAATAAACACACAACTCAACGCACCCTCCATCAACCCCAGTAAATCAAGACCAGCCCAATACTGAGTTTAATGGAAAAACTAATTTCTATTTGTTGCTTGAACATTAAATACCTTGAAAAAACAAGAGACAAGTGGCATTTGGAAAAACAGGAACAGTCCATTACCTCTACGTCCCTCGTCCTCGACCCAGTCATCACTAAGGAGGTATTCCACTGACAGGAAACAAAACAGGAAACGCTTTTGGGCTCCACCCACCCTCCTGCCAGGGGCTATAATTACATAGCCAACAGAAAGCACTTCCTGTTTTGTTTCCTGTCGTTGGACATGACGTGGGACGCTTGGGTAGGTGCTGGGCACTTACCTGCTTCACGATTGTCCTGTGGTTTCCTCCTTTGCTGGGCTCTGGGGGTGCTCATGGACCTTCGTGGGAGCAGCTTGAGTCGGGATGCCTTGCTTCCTGGATTCCTTTGGGTTCTCGGTTACTGGTACTGCTGGGCTGCGCTGGTTTCCTGGAGTTCTGCTGTCTGGTGAGTCCTCCTCCGGTTCCCCTGGCTGTGGTTCCCGTCGTCGGTCGGGGTGTCATTTGGGTCCCGTTGGGGGTGGGGGGGGCCTCAGGCGCTCTTCGTGGTTGGAGCGCCTGGGGTGAGCTCCGGGGTCTCCGTTTTCAGAGGTGAGCATCCGGGTTGGGTTCCGGACGCTCCGTGTGTGGCACTTCATTGGGGAGCACCAGGTTTGGGCTCCTGGTGCTCCCTTCTACTTATTCTGGTGCCCCCTGGACAGTGTGGAGCGCCCGGGTTGGGCTCTGGGTGCTCCGCTGCTTGTGGACGGTGCGGGCGCCTGGGTTGGGTTCCAGAGTGCTCCGCGGCATTCGAGCAAGTTTGCCTGCTATTCCCGGTGTCCTCATGGGTAATGGGCGCTGGGGCTGGGCTCAGTGGGGAACGCGGGTGACGGACCGCGTTTCCTGGCTCTCTGCCTGTTTTCAGCCTTCGGCGGCCCCCCACTTAATTTCACGTGTTGCACTCAGCTGTTTGGCATGCCGGTTTGATACGAGGAGGCGGTTTCCGGCTTGTTTCTGTTTAAATTGAGGGGGGGGGGTCACATTGTGGTTCTGTACCTGCGCCTCTGTTGGTTGCGTGCTCTGGGTCCTATCTTTGGTGTTTAATTATGGGGAAACATCAAAAGAAACAAAAGCATGTGTCTCCTGTCTCCTCTTCCTCTTCTCCGGTGGACAGTGGGGATTCTGACCCTCCTGTGAAGCGGGCCAGGTTGGATGACGGCAGGTTGAAGCGCCTGATTTTGGAGACTTTGTCAGATCTGAAGTCCTCCAAGAAGTCTGTTGGGGGTCGTTCTGGTGGGGGTGTTGACCTCTATTCAGACATTTCTTCCTCGGACTCTTCCTCGGACTCTTCCTTGAGTGCGGTGGATCTGAAAGGAAAATATATTTCCAAGGAATTTTTGCCTGACATTCTTTCTCATGTGCGAGGGAACATGGGGTTTCCTGATGATGCTGTGGCCAGCACTTCCCAGGATGCGGTTCTGGCGCAGTTTCGGAAGCCTGTTACTACTTCTCTCCCTATCCATCCCTTTGTGATGGATGTCCTTTTGAAGGAATGGAAGGATCCTGATCACATCATGATGCCTCGCTTTATGTCCAAACTTTATCCTTTGCAGGACATGGAGGATTCGATTCCTGAGTCGGTGCATGTGGATTCCATTGTCGCCAGTTTAGTGGGTCGTCCTTCTGTGGCGGATGATAATATACTGCGTGATGGTGTGGATAAGAAGATTGACACTGCGTTGAAGAAATCTTATGCAGGCTCCCACCTTGCTATCTGTTCTGGTGTTTATGGGGCTTATGTCGCACAATCCTTGTTGACCGACTTTAAGACTTTGTTTTCCACGATGCAGGGGGGGCAGTTGTCCAGACCTGCTGGAATCCATGGAAAGTCAGGCCAAATTCCTCTCGGACATTGCCTTTGATTCTGTGCGCGCTTCTGCCTTGTCCTGTGGTTCCTCTATTGCCGCTCGGCGGAATCTGTTTCTGAAGGGTTGGAATACGGATGCCGCTCAGAGATCCATGGCATTGCGGTTGCCGTTTACTGGACCTCGTCTTTTTGGGGACACTCTTGAAGATAAACTTCACAAAGTGTTCAAAGAGCGGAAGCAGTCTTTGTCCTTCCGACGTCAGCCTTCTCGTAAGGACTCTTCCTTCTCTCATGCCAAGACCTTTCGCCAGCCTTTGCAGTTTCAGACTTATTCCTTTAGGGGCCAGAAAGGAGCTGGTAGGAGTTTCCCCCGTAAGTTCCAGAAGAAATCCCCCCAGGATGCTGGACAAGGTCCGCAGCATTCCTGACTATGCCGCCCCCGGGGTCGGTCATGCTGGTGGTCAATCAGTGGTTGGTGGGAGGCTGAGGTTGTTCCTTCCTGCTTGGCATCTGACGACCTCCGACCAGTGGGTGCTGGATGTCCTGGACCGTGGGTATCGGATCGAGTTTCTGTCCCTTCCTCCACCCTCGGGCGTAGTACGGACTCCGGCGCCCTTGAACCAGTCTCGACATCAGTCATTGTTGGACGGTGTTCGGTCTTTACACCTGAAGAAGGCGATTGTGCCTGTTCCCAGGTTGGAGTGGGGTCTGGGGACCTATTCAATCATCTTTCTTGTTCCGAAAGTCACCGGGGGGTTTCGGATTGTCATTAATCTCCGGCGTCTGAACTTGTTTGTCCGGAAGATCCCTTTCAAGATGGAGACCCTGCAACAGGTGATCCCTTTGATTCAGGCCGGTTGGGTGATGTCTACGCTGGATCTCCAGGATGCCTATCTTCATGTGCCAGTGGCTCTGGAGGATAAGAAATTCCTGCGCTTCTGCCTGGAGGGTCATCATTGGCAGTTCTGTGTCCTTCCGTTTGGTCTCTGATCCGCTCCCAGAGTGTTCACCAAGGTGGTGGCTCCCTTGGTGGCCCATCTTCACCTCCTGGGAGTGTCGGTGTTTCCTTACTTGGACGATTGGCTGCTCCAGGCTCCTTCACCTACGGTCCTGTCTCAACACCTGTCCTTGACCATTTGTATGCTAGAGCGCCATGGATTTCTTCTGAACTTTCCAAAGTGCCAGCTGCTTGCTGCCACTCGGAGGTCTTTCATCGGGGCCGTCTTTGATTCGATCCTGGGCAAGGTGTTCCTTCCAGATTCCCAACTTCTGCACCTTCAGTTCCTGTTGAGAAGGTTGTTGTCCCAGGCTGCGGCTCCCCTCCTTTAGTGGCTCGAGGTTCAGGGTCATATGGCTGCGACTGTCTTCACGGTGCCCTGGGCCAGGTTTCATCTTCGGCCTCTGCTGTGGCATCTTCACCGTTGGGTGCCTTTTCCGGTTCAGGACTATGCTGTATCCGTGCCTGTTTCTCTGGAGGTTGTGTCCGCTCTCCAGTGGTGGCTGGATTCTTCCAATCTCTCCAAAGGGATGTGGATTCGCCTACCGCCTCGGGTGGTGTTGACAACGGATGCCAGTGCGTCCGGTTGGGGAGCGACTCTGGGTCAGTGGGCTGTTCAGGCTTGTTGGCTCCGGTCGGAGTCCCGCCGGTCCTCCAATTGGAAGGCGCTGTCTGCTGTGGGACGTGCTCTTCGTATCTTCCATGATTCTTCTGGGGTGCAATGTCCTGGTGTGGTCCAACAACACGGTCACTGTGGCTTACATCAACCACCAGGGCAGTACTCGCAGTCCTTCCTTGAAACTGGTGGCCAGTGCGATTGCTGGTTGGGCGGAGCATCATCTTCTGGCCATCGCTGCTCAGCCTATCAGGGGTGTGGACAATGTGGTGGCAGATGCCTTGAGTCGCAGGTTTTCGTCGTCTCTGACCCTGTGTCTCTCCCCCAGGATTTTCCAGCTGCTCTGTCGGAGGTTCAGGACTCTCAAACTGGACTTGTTTGCCTCCAGGACCAATGCGCGGCTTCCCCTCTTTTGTTCCCGGACTCCGGAGTTGGGGGTTTGGGGGGTGGAGGCATTGTCTCTCCAGTGGCCCCCTTGGCTGCTGTACGCCTTCCCCCCCTTTCCTCTGATTCCGGCCTTCTTGCTGAAGGTGCAGCGGGTGGGGGCCCAGGTGGTGGCTGTCTTACCTCACTGGCCTCGGAGGTCCTGGTTCCCGTTGTTGTTGAGTCTGGCGGTGGGTCCTCCTTGGATTCTGCCTCGCTGCCCGTCTCCCCTGAGGTCGCCCTCTCCCTCCCTCCTGGTCCCTCTCACCCTGGCGGTCTGGAGGTTGAACGGCTGTCTCTTGGGGTCCGGGGTTTGCCTGACCATCTCATCACAGTGATGCAGGCCTCCCGTAGAAAGTCCACTTTGTCCTACTACTCTAAACATTGGGCTTCCTTCTCCTCCTGGTGTTCTGGGCTTGGTCTGTCTCCTACTTCTTGCCCTATCGCTTCTATTCTTCAGTTTTTTCTGGATGGATTTCAGAAGTGCTATGCCTTGTCTACTCTGAAAGGTCAGTGGGCTGCTGTACGGGATTTCCGGGATCTGGCTTCGCTCACGTCTTCGGATGGGTTGTTGGTTTCTCGGTTGTTCCGGAGTTTTTCTCTCTCCTCTCCTTCTGCTCGTTCTTCGGTTCCTCCTTGGGATCTTTCCTTGGTCCTAGGTGCTCTGCAGTCCTCTCCCTTTGAGCCGTTGGAGTCGGTTGACCTTAAGTTCCTCTCTTTTAAGGTGGCTTTACTGGTTGCTGTTACTTCTGCTCGGCGGTTGAGTGAGCTCACTGCCTTGCGTTGTTCTCCTCCCTTTTTGCGTTTCTTGGATGACGCAGTGGTCCTCTCTTTGGATCCTGGGTTTGTTCCAAAGATTTGTTCTCGGTTTCATTCCTCTCAGGAGTTGATCATTCCTTCTTTCTGTCCTTCTCCTTCCTCTCCTGCTGAGCTGTTGCTGCATACTCTTGATGTGAAGCGTGCATTGTCTGTTTATGTTGCCCGCTCTGCGGTGTTTCGTTCTTCCGACTCTCTCTTTGTGACTTTGGTCTGGCTGGTCGAGGAAAGGCTGCTTCCCGTCTTACTCTGGGTCGCTGGATCAAGGCTGTTATTTCTCTGGCATATCAGGGCTCTGGTTTGCCTTGCCCTTCTGGGATTCAGGCCCGTTCCACTAGGGGTGTTTCTGCTTCCTGGGCTGCTTTTCATGGGGTTTCCCTTGATGAGATCTGTCGGGCTGGGACTTGGGCTTCTGATTCTACTTTTGTGAAGCATTATCGTCTGAATTGTGCTCTGTCTGACCAGACCAATTTTGGTTGTGGTGTGTTGCGTGCTGTGGGGCATGTTCCCCTCACCTGATTCTGTGTATTTATTAAAGTGTTTTTCACTTGCTGCACTCCGCTTTTGTGTTTGGTCTGTGTTCTATGTGTGGTGTGCCAAAGGCCTTCTTGTGTGGTTGCTTTGGTATGCCTCATTAGTGATGACTGGGTCGAGGACGAGGGACGTAGAGGTGATGCTATGATTACTTACCAGTAATCCCCATTACTCTTAGTCCTACTCGTCCTCGACCCAGTCATACTTCCCACCCACCCTCCCTGTTCAGGCCTTTGTTGCTTGGTATGTCAGGAAGTGCTTTCTGTTGGCTATGTAATTATAGCCCCTGGCAGGAGGGTGGGTGAAGCCTAAAAGCGTTTCCTATTTTGTTTCCTGTCAGTGGAATACCTCATTAGTGATGACTGGGTCGAGGACGAGTAGGACTAAGAGTAATGGGGATTACCGGTAAGTAATCATAGCATTAATTAAACATTGAGGCTGGGAGATCAGTTGCAGGCACAGGGTCTCAGGACTGTCTCAATTTACAATCGATCTAAGACATTCTTATCTACCATTCATTGTACGGCATAAACAATTCAGTGATCCTTGTATGGTAAGGAATGCAAATTGCTGCCTTTGGATTCATAAATTAATTGTTCGATAGATAATCCAGGTGGCCCTAAGCCTTGTGTGGACACAATGTGGCCAGTGGGTAACTTGTCCAGATGTCCAGCATGGTGAGTGCATGATCACTGTGGGGGCGATTCACAGAACTAATCTGAGATAAAATCCTAAACTTACTACTTTGGGTATTCACAGAAGGCATTTAGTAGTAGTAAAGTTAGGACTCCTAACTTTACTACTACTAAACTGAGATAAAATCCTAAACGTACTACTTTTGGTATTTACAGAAGGCATTTAGTAGTAGTAAAGTTAGGACTCCTAACTTTACTACTACTAAATGCCTTTTGTGAATACCAAAAGTCGTAAAGTTAGGATTTTATCTCAGATTAGTTCTGTGAATCGGCCCCTGTGTGTGCTGTGTCCTTATTCACTATATGTTTCTAACTCATGTGGCCTCTGACTTTATGATGTTTTTGGAGTGCACGTATTCCTCCGGCCATGTGTGCTTTATTGAGGCCAATCTCTGTGGACCATTGAGGTGTAGCTGTGCCTTTATGTGCGATTGATCTGGGATTTCCTGTTCGTGCGTTTGTCTGACAGCTATGGGCCACCCCACCTGTAACATATCAATCAGTGACCTCAGGCCCAGGTTTCAGAGCTCGCCTGACCACATATTTGCGAGTCGGGTTGATGTGAAGTTCACAGCTGGCAAAATCATCAATGACGCAATTTCGTTCACATAAATGAATTTATCGTTTCTCATATCAGCATTGACTTTTCCCATATTAACATATTACACACAATGCTTTGGGTGATTTCACCCCAGTCCCTCCTGTATAGTCCCATTTCCCTGCTCTGAAGTGTCAAGGTTATATAAGAGGTGACTCTCCTGCGGGTGCAACCCCCTCTGCTCTAGTTCATAACAAGCGCCTGCTAGTTTCTTTAACAGTTCTCAAATGTGGAGCATTACTCCTAGTCCCCAAGTATTAACAAGCCACAAGTCTTACTTAGTCCAGAGTACATTTGGAGATGCAGGAACCTTCTCCGGTGGTGGAGGACCACTTTGGCAGGCGCTGGTGGGAAGGAAGGAGCCTCTGGATCTTGCAGAATTCTCTTTGGCTGGCAGGCCCAGCCGTCAACGGTAGGAGAGCAGCTCCCAGGCTCCTTGGGTTTTTGGTGCATAATCAGGGTCATGGACAGTGGTCCTGGAGTCCAGCGGACCCCCTCTCCCTGCAGACAGGGGTGAGGAGGTTCCTGTGAGTACAGTTGGTTCCTTAGGCAACAGCCGTGATGAAGCACTTGGGTGCCAGCCCCCAATCAATACTAAGTAGTGACAGCTCCAACAATGTCTCTGGGTGATGACTCATAACGCACATGTGAATTGCCTTTGGTGCACTGCAGTGGTCCCAAAGTGTAGTCATTCAAATTGAACTTCAGCCTCACAGCTCGCTCACCAGGATCCTGGTCTCTGGATCCCCAATGGGATTAGCTCCCTCCAGGCCCTTTTCCTCTTCACAGAGCCCACTAGTCTTGGAGGGCAGGCAGGTTGGTTCTTCAGTCTTAGGACTAGTGCTCTTGTTGTCCTGGGCAGTATGCCCCTGCCCAACTGGGAGACTAGCAGACCTCAATTCCTGGTCCTGGTTGCTGTAACTCAAGTTGTGGTGATGTCACAGATCTGAACAACAAATGGAATTTTAGCTTCTACTTTTATACACCCTCACCAGACACAAATGTAATACAGTGCCTGTCACTTTGAAATTTGTGTTGTGGGTGTCAAGTTCTTTAAAGTGCCTACTGCTCGGTTATGTTCTTTGTCCAGTTCATGCATGTAGCAAAGGATTACACACCTGGGTGTTAGCCTCCAGCGACACATGTCTCTGAAATGTTCAAAGGGTTAAGCCTTCAATCTTTTATGATTCTGTGTTCCTGTAGTATGTACCTTATCAGTCGCACCACCTACCATAAACACTGTGCTCTAGCCTCCCTGCCCAGCACTCTTCCTGAATCATAATATGGCTTTGATACACACAGGGGATGGTCTGCTCCCCTCCCACTGTAGCGCTCCCCCAGCCCTAGAAATGTCAGCAATCCACAAATTCTGACTGGATTTGCATTCAACACCTCCATCTTAGAATGTTATGTGCTTCCAAAAATAGAACCCACAGGCCTCCATGTTATATAGTCTCAAAGGAACACATACATACAGTCTTTAGCACACATGAACACGTGTGCTTCACAGAACTAAATTTCTTTCATGTAGGCCAAGAGAGTTGCAAATCCAGCTGCAGAACTTTAACCGAGTGGGCTGGTAGGCTTCACTACGATGACATGGGTTACAGTCTAGCCATTTTGCTGCCACCACGTGCTCATATTGTGCAACACAGGATGAGGGCAGTATCCCACCCCATACTGAGGGAAGCACATTTGGTACCCCTCCCGGTCTATGGTAGGCGGCATTCCATCAAGAATCAGTGCATGCTTGCATGACCCATGCATGTCCCATGACCAGTTTTGTAACCAGGGTTCCAGATCTAAATGTAGCTGGGGGACTCTGGGCAAAGATGCACATACACTACCATGCAGGGGCCTTTTATACGTCCCAACACAGAATGAAGACAATTTATATTTTTTCATTCAGTAAACACACAAAAAAAAACAAAGACAATATTTTTTGACTTTTTGCTGACAAAATATTTTAACTTTTATCAGCTTAAAGAGTTTTACTGCAATAAAGAGTTTTGAGGGATATGTAATGTTTTACAATACATCATGCTCTGTACTACTTTAGGTTAATGTTAAACTATAGAATGTTTATTAATCAAGCCAAACTGTTCATATTGTAACATAACAAACGTTTATGAGAGGAAACGAAAAATATATATTTTACCTATTTATTTTTTATAGTATGAGGTGGGAAATGCCCGTAGTGCATTTGTTAATTTTTATTCTCTCCAGGATTGCTTCTTAGTTTGTTATAGTAAGTACATCTTCTTATAAATACAGAAAAGACAGCACTAACATTGCCTTCTTTAATTCCATAGCGTGGCTTCCCACGAGATCAACTCCTCTCACCTTTCATTAGCTCATTGAGTGCACAAGCATCCAGTGTGTTTTGCACAACACCCTATGAACCACCAGGTGATGGGAGTAATTAATGAACAGGAGCCCGCCCTCTTTAATTGCATATGTACATAATGGTCTGTCTGATTTACAACTGTCGTTTGGTTAAGGTTTTGTAAACCAGAGGTGTCAAAGGTTAACGGGGCGAGGTGAAAGTGATATTAATAGGAGCTGTGAGACGGAAGGCACAGAGGACACTTGCAGAGGAAATAGTTGAGACAAGATTAGCAAACAAACCTAATATCTCAGACAGATCTTTGTCTTAGAACAAAATAGCACTTCAAAGTAATTTTAGGTGCTTATTTATTTTGTGACAACATCTAGTGTGACATATCAGCTTATGAACATAATTAGTCAGTAAGATATAATGGTAGATTTCTCCATGGTAATATGCCTTTTTGATGTGAATAGGGTTCCACTACCTTATTTACAAGAGAGATATATTGAAAATATGCTTGCTATAGTTGGAATATTTTATCACACAAAATATAGAGAAGAGACATGCCGATTAAATTTGCATCGTTTTGCTATATTGCCATTGATGGGATCTGGTGACATAATCATAACCCACCAGATCTAAGACTGAGTGGTTGCGAACATCACGAGGGGGCTTATATTATATTCTTTCAAATGGTAGCAAGTTCATTAACAGTAGTAAGTTTATCTACTTGCGTTTGTTTATAGTATGTAAAGACCTGAGAGGTGTCAGAGCTCTTTAGAAGAGACAAAACAGAGATTCCACATGCTGTGGTCAATTAGCTCTGTACCAGGCACACTTCTCACTGACTGTCAGCCTAGCCGGGCTACCTGTTTAGAAATTCAATTAATTTTATTGACACCATCCCTGAGTCTATGAATATGTGTTCTGTCCTTAGTATCGTGACAATGAAATGCATTGTGTAGTAACCTGTATTGTATTTATCTTGTTACTTTCTCCCTAGCTGCTCAGCCAGTGTGAATGCGATGCATGGAATGTTGGTGGGATGGACATTAATGGAATGTTTGGGTGCTTGGATATTTGAGTGTGACAGTTGGAGTATGGGCTGAGCAGCAGGCAGACTGCTCCTGGTGGGGCTGCATCACAAGAACTCAACAACTTGTAACTACAACTCAATAAATGTACTTGAAACTTCATCCTGGCCACGGGCATCATTACTACACATTTCTATTCAAACTTATCAGCACTCATCCTTTCCCTGCTCTAAGAAAATGACCCCTTCCCTTTTACTCTGTATCTGGGAATCTGTGCTCTCATCACTGTATGGGATTCACACTCAGGAGAAAGTTCAGCTTTCTTAGTTAGTGACATAAGATATGTATTTTGTGTCTATGGGTGTAGGGGAGGTTTTCTAGGTCTCATAATTGGCAGCTTGCACCCACTGAGAGCTTCCAATTTTCCACATGTGTTTGGTTCCTGCCCGAGCCTGGTCCAGAGAAGGCAACCAGTATTCCCATTGCCAAGTGTAGAGTGCCAACTACTGGTTGGGCTACATTGGGATCATTCACTGCCCGAGCCTGTCCTTTAGCACCCCAGGGCCTCCCCACTGTTAGACCTGGCATCCTTGGTGTGGTTTTCACCCTAACCTTTTACCTTTAACCCACCTGTTTTGCTGACTTCATTTTCGCTGGCTTTAGGACACTGTTCACTTTACCACTGCTAACCAGTGCTAAAGTGATTGTGCTCTCCTTAAAACCTGACAGATTGGCTTATACCCAATTTGCATACTTGTAAGTCCCTGGTATAGTTGCACTACCTGTGCCCAGGGCCTGTAAATTAAATGTGACTAGTGGGCCTGCAACTCTTTTTGTGCCACCAACTTAAGTAGCCCTTTAAAAATGTCTCAGGTCTGCCTCTGCAGCCTATGTGTGCAGGTTTATCCAGCCATTTTGACCTGGCCAAAGAAACCTTTTGCAACGCCCAAACCTTCAATTTTAATACATATAAGTCACACCTAGGGAAGGCCCTGGACAGCCTAGAGGGCAGGGTGCAGTGCATTTAAAAAGTAGAACATGTACTTTTAAGTTTTACATGTCCTGGTGGTGAAAAACTCTTAATTCGTTTTTCAGTTCTGCAAGGACTACCTCTCTCCTAGGATTGCATTGTGGTTACCTTATTTCATGTAATAAGCTGTAACTTTCAAATGAGAACAGGTAACTAGTTCATGTTTGGTGTCTTTTGAATTGTAATGTAAAATTCCCTCTTATGGTAAAGTTGGAATTTTTATTACAATTTTGAAAATGCCACTTTTAGAAAGTTGTCATTTTCCTGCCTTGGCCACTTAGTGCCTGCAGTTTGTCACTGAGTCGCATAAATCCGATATTTGTAAAGTGCGAATTAATCATCCCAAAGGGTCTCAAGGTGCTGAGGGTCAGTGGAGAGATTAAGTGAGCTATTGCCCAGAGTCGCATGGTGCTGAGCTGCCACCCGCACCGGATATCGAACCGTGAGTCCCGGGCTCCGGAGTCATCCGCTCTGGGTGCTGCGCCACACCTCTCCCGTGCCAAATGACTGTGTGTAGTTGACAGTTTCTCTTTGTGTATTCCTCCTAAACAGCCATACATGATAGAGGGCTTGGGTGTGCCTAGATGAGCCATCGCTGGTAGGTTGGGAGGGCAGAGCTGGGCACAGTCCTACTTACACTGGAATAGGCTGTGTCCTGCCTCCAAACAAAGGGTTACATACCCCCTGTAGTTGGCCTGGAACAAGGGAAGGCACAAAACCTTTAAAATGCAAAGGGAAACCTCTAGAAGCTTCTCCCACTTCAAAGGAGGCACCTGGTATAAATATTGCACCTCAGACACCAACTCTTCAGTACAATTCTGGACCTGTGGGGACTCTGCCAGGAAGAAGGATTGCTATGCTGCTGAAAGGACTGCTATTCTGCTGGACTGCTGCCCTGCTGGACTGCTATCTTGCTGGATTGCTGCCCTTCTTCCCCTCTGTCTGAGTCAGAGGAATTGGAGCAGCTTCTGAACCCAGGACACTCAGAGTGACGACAAGGGCTAGTCTGCTGGCCTCCTGTTCAGAGCCATAGAGAGACATAGCAGGCTCACAATCACCTAAACCAGCACCCAGATACAGCTAGAGCCAGCCCATGACCCCAAAGTGGTACCCCTCAGGTCCTGGACCCTTGGTGTGGCCTCGGTGGAGCTGAATTGAAGTTTTTTGGCTCTTCCCGACCCTGAACGGGCAGGTTGGTGCCAAAAGCTTGTTCTCTCACTGCCCACAATGCATAGTTCCGTCAACCCGACACTTCGTGCTACAGCATCAACCACTCGCGGGTAGTGCCACGATGAAGCTCCGGCCAGACCATTCATGATGACAACAGTATCTTCACACTACAATGACAATCATCCGTGATGCCAGGCCTGCTCTTTAAGCTGCATCAACGACCGTCCATGATGCTTCTCTGGTCCTCGCAGCCCCCTCCGCCACAAACGGGTCTCTTTGCGCTGGACTGAGGAGGTAACTTTTCAGCTGGATTAGCCTGGTCCCTACATCTGACCCATGCTCCATTGCGGTCAGCCTGAACTTGTGACTTTATCCCAGTCTTACACGACCAGATAACCACGACTAGCCCGTTGGACTTTTCAATGCTACTTTCACTTAAATGTTTAAAATTGCATATTTCCAGTTCTACTGCTTTGATTATTGTCATTTTTGTCTTGATTTATTTATTAAATTGTGTTCAATTATACTAAATTGATGTGTGATTTTTTTGTCGTTTGTTTTTACTTTATTGTTGTTTGAAGTACTGCATAAATACTTTATACATTGCTGCTAAGTTAAGCCTGACTACTCTTGCTAAGCTACCAGAGGATTGAGCACAGGTTAATTTGGAGTTTGCTTGTGCCTCAGCCTGACAAGGATTGTGGTTGCTGCTTGAGTAGGAGTTCACCCCAACTCAAACAGTAACCCAGTTTCTCACACTGCAAAATCTCATTCCTTCTATAGCCACTATGAAAATAATGGATTGTAGAAGTGACAGTGCCCAATCTCCTTCTAGGCCCAGCTAGTTCTGCCCTGGGGCTGTTCTTCGACACTGTTAACATTTAACAAAGTTATACAGAACAGACACAAGATCTGCTTCCCCCATGTAGCTACATGTATCTAACGATGATACAGCCAAAGAAGGTCCTCTCTATGTAGCCTTGTTACTTGAAGTGCTGGAAACACCCTAACAGTGAGAAATGAGTTACCCTGAGACAGGCGACATGATGTCAGGGAAACATCTGACAGAGGTCCAGGGGTGGTCAGATAATAGGGCAAGGAACTGGAAGACAAGGGTAACACAACAAGAAGAGAACCACATGACTTAAATACAATGAGATAGGGACGAATTAGGACAACCTCAGATTTACCTGAATTAACATCGGAAATAAGCACCTCAGACAAGAATTAGAAGTGACATAGACATCAAATTGCAAAAGAGTCTGTCATGCACAAAACCCCTGGTGCCCATATTTCAATTAGCCAAGGCTCCAGTATTACAATGGGCCTGATTTAGAGTTTGTCGGATGGGTACAACAAATACGGATTTATTTATTATTACTTCTTTTAAAATGCCACAGATATCACCTTATTACAAATGCCATTTGTTCTAATGCACTTGTAATAAGGCAGACGGGATATCTGTCAAGTTCATGATGGAGTAACCCATCAGCCACACTCTAAATCAGGCCAAAGCTTAGATACAGGGCTGCATGATCAATGTTCCGGAACAGAGCACCCTGGGACTATTTTTTGATACTGTTAACATTTAAAGAAGTTATTTAAAGATCTGCTTCCCCCATGGAGAACTACTGCCTTCCCAAAAGAATAAAGAGCAAAAAGTTCAAGTAATTGGCAAATGGTAACACATAACTTAAAATGACACAGCATAATGTGAAGCACCATGATATACAATGTTGTATTTTTATATTTACAAAGGAGATTCCTCCCCTTTTGAAAATGGCTTACTTCCCCAACCTGGGAGTCAGTATTTTTTCAATTTTTTGCATATGGATTTCTAACGCAAAATATTGATGGATTTAATACTAAGTCACTATGTCTAAAGCATGCCTACAATACACCTGTTCCAAATAACAATTCTTTATAGAGTTACAAGCCTCTTCTAAGAGTCTGTAAAAATTTACAGACTCCTAAAATGCCAGTGGTACATGGCAAGAAACGTCTTTGCAGTCACAAACAGTGAGCATACATATTTTTAGTACAACTGCCCTCTGGTCTCTTCAGGAGCAGAAACTCTGTGGTATCATTCCAGCCAGTCAGGACAAATGTTTAGAAAATGTAACTTAAGCATAAAGTGTTATGTTCTTCACTACTGTATGAAAGACCTAATGATATTCAATGTGTTTTTATTTAATAAGGCCTATTATTTTAGATCACGCTGGCAAAATAGCTCATCCAATTGGATGCTCACTACTCAGATTTGAGGTCGATGAGTTTCAATCAAAGCATGGCCAACTCAGTTCTCCATGAATTCTAAGGGCAGTAAATTTAGAACCTGTAACAAATGTGCCTTTTCTACATAGCCATTACAGATTTGTTACATTTTTCTGGACCTTAGTTTTGCTGGCTTTAGGATATTGCGCACTTTACTACTGCTAGACAGTAGTAAAGTGCCTCTGCCTTCCCTCTAAAACATGTGCTGTACATTGGAACTTCCTGTTTGGTCTATTTAAGTCCCACATAATTCCATTGCAAATTGCGCCTACAGTGCACCTATGGAATGCAAGATTAAAAGTCGTATGTGGGCTACAGTGTATATTTACACCACCCACATATGTGACAAAAATATAATTCAAACAGGAACACAACTGTGGCCTAGCTAGGCTGCAGTTGACAGTTCAGTGACACATGCCAGGAAAAAATTCCTTGGCCATGTAGGAAAAGCCTATTTTTTATATATTTACATGAAACCCCTACAGTATGCCTTGTAAGCAAACAGTTATCATTTCAATGAAAGATATAATTAATCATACAATACTTACAAAATGTATTGTTTTTTGCACCAAGTCAATAAGCAACGATGTGGCCAAAAACAATCAGAAATAAATCTTTGTACTTTTTTTTATATAGCCATTGGTAATACAGATATATACAGAAAAGTGAGTGCACAGTGTGTAAGGTGAACACACAGGGCTCGAAAAACATTGTGTGGGTGGGCAATGTGGTGATCAAACAGAAAAGAAAAATATTCAAAAAATATAATAATTTCACAGCATGTGCAGATAATGTTTACAGAGGTTAAAGTTCGTAATTGTTTTTTCACAATGTTCAATTACTGAGAGACATTTTTTTCAGCCGTGATATTGTCTACGTGCCATGATTCAGCAGGTCATCATCCAGCAAGAAAATCATTGAGCACGCAGAGAATTAAAATGCTGAGAGATCAGTTCCAATTGAATGAATGAATCTTGAAAATGCCTTATCATAATATTGCGGAGACGTGAGGATCAACAGGATTCGGAATGGCCAAGAAAAACTCAGGATCAGTACACACAACGCGATCCACTCGAACTTCAGCTAATGGCGCCAGACCACTGTTAGTGGACTATTTGCCTCTTCTTTTTTATAGGCAATACCGCATAAGTCAGTGACTTTTCTGACATTTAGCAGTGAGCCTGAGTTTTTTACAATTATATATGAAGATGAATCTCTAGGAAATAGAAAGTAGAAGGATACAGAAAAACAATGGAACATTTGAGTAAGAGTCATTCAACAATTGAATAGCCAGTGTGAGAAAATTTCCTTTTTTCGTGGTCACCCTCCATTTTTCTGCTGATTTGCTGAATTTTACTGCTGGTTTTTAGACTCTACTCACTGGGTCATTGCTGTCCAGTGTTCAGTGTATATGTTCTGACACCTAAAACATGTAGAAAAAAGCTTATCCCGAATTGACATATTTAACTCCTCTATAAGGCCATATTATATGGTGTAGAGACTGCAACCATGGCATAGAAAGTGAAATGTCACCTATGGACTGCAGCACTTATTGTTCCATCCACTAGTGTGATAAGGAAAACAAGACTTCAGGCCTACCATTGTAGCCTAACCTCTGCAGTTTAAATCTGTAGTGCGATCTGTTAAAATAACACCTTTTGATGTGTAAAAACCTCCCTTTTATATATTAGTAAGTCACCTCCATGTAGGCCTTGTAGCCCACAAGGCTGGTTGCATTGTATTTAAAAGTGGGAAAAGTAGAAAATGAATGTTAACCTGTTTTCACGATGGCATGCCTAGCTGTCCTATATAAAAAACCAGTGTGCAGATTAAAATGCTAACTTGGGAACGGGACCAGCTAGAAGAAAAATAAACCACGATTTTAATAGATATTCAACGCCAATGTAATGGAAAAGTCAAATTTTTCTTAAATATTAAAAAAAATGAACTTTTAGAAATTACTTATCACCTGCCTGAGCTTTCAGGAGGCTTATTTACATTAGCTCTCCCGCTTCTCCCAGCCAGTGCTCCGCACTGAATGAGGTGTGAATGAGGGATAAATTTGCAGGGTGGGGTCTGTGTCTCTGCTCTTGTCATCCCTATATTAAATCCTGCATGACAGATCTATCCAAAGCACATGTAAAAGTTTTGCACCCCTCAAAGGGAGCAAACAGGACAGTAGGGCATTTCTTGTGTATTGCGTATCTGGTTGCTGAAAGACCCTGATTTTGTCCTACACGACTTCTGTCTCTGGATTTGTTGTGGGTGCAGTGACCTCTTCAAATAAATTGCATTTTAATTTAGATGTGAGAAGACACTAGGATTAAAATAGTACACTCGCCACATGCACCCTAGCCGGCCCACGTTTAGTCTTGCCATCTTGAAAATATCCTGACACATGGCATTTTATGCCTGTTTTCTGTAAAGCAAACAGTAAATACTGCAACAGTGAGTAGGTCAGGGTCTGGGAACGTTTACTATGATGGTCAGAGAGGAATTAAAAATAAATTAAGGTGTCCTGAACCTAAAGGCTGGTGAGCCCTAAAAAGCTAGACCCTCACTTAGTCTTCCAGAGAACACTGCTGGAATTGTGAAAGGATACCAGACAGACTGAATCTGGTGCACTTGGCATCTGTGACCTGTGAGAAGGACCTGAGGAGGTTGGACCTCCTCCACTTGAAATCCAAGGACAGAAAGATCTCCAATGATCATTAGGCTGATCTCCTGGGTGGCTCCAGGAACATAAAGAAGTTGAAAAAGACATTCCTCAGAACAATTCCAGCAGACGAGTGGCAACAGGACTTGTACTGAACTTTGCTGTTGCCCTTTGCCTAACACCCTGAGAATATTTATGTGCATGCTCCCACTTAGGTCCTGTGGGTCTTGGAAGTGTACTGCTGTGGTTGTTTGGGTACCAAAATAAGAATGGGAACTTTTTGATACTGCTTGCTTAATAGCTCCAGAGCTTCTAGGGGACCGACCATGACAAACATCCACAGTTCCATGGCATCTGATTGAATTTCAGGTTTGTCACACATGGAGAAGAGTTTTCCTCAGAAAAACAACAAAGTCTCTTTTCAGGTTATGACTTAGAAACTTTTTTAAACTTCTCTATTTCCAGGCCCTAGCAGGGACAATCTACTTGGTGCATCTGATCCATGCTCCAACTTTTTTGAACTTCTCTTTTTCCAGGCCCTACCAGGGCCAATCTACTTGGTGCATCTGACCCATGCTCCATTGCGGTTGGTCTCAAATTGTTCCTAGGTCCGGTCTACCTTGATAAATGACTAACATTGGTGCTGTGTGCTTTTTGGAGCTATTTTCATTAACATTTTTAAAACTTCATATCTCCTTTTCCACTCTTTAGATTTTTGTTGTTTAGATGTTATTTTGATAACTACATTTTTTCTATGCTTTTATGATTTGCAGTGGGATTTTTACTGTGTTGTGTTTCCGACTTTTAACTGTTTTAGTACTTCTAAATTTTTTACCCATTTTCTTTAAGCCTGTTTGCTCTGTGCCAGAGCTACCAGGAGTTGAGCTCCAATTTAAAGTACTGAAACCTTTGGCTGAACCTAACAAGATAGTGATTTTATTAATTGTTGTGGACATCAATCCAGCACAACTGATAAACCACTTTCTTACAGGCAGTTATTGTATAACAGGATCTTGGTGATCATTTCTGAGTGATTGATATTACTTTAGATATCATATTGAAAGGTGAGATCTAGGTGTTTCAAATGTCCATATAGTGGTGAGTTTCCTTAGTACAGGAGAAAAAGAGTTATAAACCAAGACAGCTGCTCCTGCAAATGAATGCTTTATGGTGTGTGAGATTGTATCTGGGTATTTCCAAGAGCAATGACTGTCTGCTTCTTAGGTCTCTTTCCATGATGGAGATGTTTAGTGGATCAACACGGCATGTGGGCTATGATGATGCATTGCCTTGAGGTTTGGACAGAAAATGTGGTATTTTTTTCCTGGCATTATTGTGAAGTCAGTATGGGAAACAACCGTTACATTGCATGCATTTCAACAGCCGCCTGTTTCACTGGTGAAGAAGCAAGGTCGGGATTGCACCCTATGCCTCCTCTGACAGAAGGAAGAGATGTGAGCGATGTGACTCCTCCCACACAGGACCACAGGAACCTCCATGCAGAGGAGCCAACGGTGATGAAGCAAACCAGAAAGACGCAGAATGCTGCGTGAGAGAGATCGGGAGATAATGGAGCCGGATGGCACCAACACCCTTGGCTCAGTAAGAATCACACACGCTGAAGTACAGGAAGCTACGGGCAGGATAGCTTTGACTAAGAGTGGTGCATGTTAGAAGGAAGCTAGGCTCAACACTTTAACTCAGCCAGGAAGGTGGTCCATTTGTCAATTCACAAGCGCTGTGTGCCAGCAAAGATCAGAGACCTCCAATGACAGCTGCTAGGAGGATATATCACAGCCAAAACGGGTCTTCTTCCGCCCCATTCGATCTTCTGCGAACACCACATGGGAGATCAAGAATATGTCCTGAAAACTGCAAAACTGAAGAGTGAAGGAAGGTGAGAATATTTCACAGGGGTTGAGGCACGCAGCTGCCCCCTGCACAGCCTCCCATCCTTGTCACCACTGTTAAGAAAGAAATGAGAAGTCAATAAGTAGAGGTAAGTCCAGCTTTATTTAAGATACATCCTCTGTGTCTCCAGACTCGCCACTGACAGGAGCCTTCACCAACATTTTAAGTCAAACTCCACTCTAGGGTTCTAAATGGGGCATACCAAATGCAGGGAAGAGCAGGGGGGACAAGGAGAGGAGGGGCAAGGGAGGAAATGGGCAAGGTCTATGTTGTGGGTGTGTGCCCAAAGACTTTCGGCCTATGTGGAGGCCTTGCCCTGCTGTGTATCCTGGACCCACCACAATGACATTCACATGACATAGGCATAGTGCTTGAATGAACCACAAAGTCCAGGCCTCGTGCCTTTATTTAACAATCCCCCTGCATGTGACTGCCGAAACCACTACCTAGAACATGCTAAGGGTTTATCCAAAACACCCTTACCACATTTCACATGTTGGGACCAACCACATCCCAACTTAACAGACTCGAGAGGGAAAGATTATAACAATTATCTTTTGACATTAAAATAATAAGCGGTACTCGTTGTGAGCACAAGAAAAATTAAATTCTGATCGCCCTTGCCTGGAGTCAAACACAGACTTCTGCAGCAGGTACATTAACTTAGTAGCTATCTCATCGACTCATACTGGGACTTTTCCCATAAAGTTATTTCACTTTTGACATGTACTGGGCCAATATCTGACAACTGCAAATTGACACCTTTGCAAGTAGCAATATGAGCCCTTGTGAGCCACTGGATATGCTCTCCCGGCACATCTTCTGTTTTGCTCTCTGCATCACTTTTAGTGCAGTGAACTTGTAAACTCCAGCCCTGAACTTAACTATATATCTGTCACTGCGCATATGGTATATCAGGGACACTGTGCATTGCAATCTGACAGCATCTGATCGAAAAGTTCCTTGTACCGAGCAGAAAATTGGACTTTGTGCAGATGAATATTTCTCAGATGGCAGTGTCTGAACCGTTAGCAAAGGTGCAGCGATTTGTAGAGTTTGTGGAAATGCAGAACTAGTCTCCGAAGTTGTTCTGCCTTTCCTGCTGTTACTTATTTATATACCCTGCATGATTAACATGGCTTTGAGGCATTAAGGCAGTAGACAAGTAAATGGAGAGCAGTGCTAAAGATGTAATTAGCGTCAGTACTGTGAAAGCATTTGCAAGAGAACCACATGTTTTCTACTACTGTCAGGCATTTTGATTTAGGGCTTGGAAGGGAAGTTGTGGATGGACAAAGACAGAAAAAGGCCAATAGACTGGAAAGGAAAAGTAAGTACCTAAAAAACGCTGGGCCTGATTAAAATTGAGCTGCAGCCACAGGTACAAAATATGCCCCTACTAATTACCATTTGTGTGGGATGCTGAAATTAGAGGGTGCTCAATTTGAACTCAGGGGCATATTTACAAGCCCCTATCGCCACCACAACGTCACTTTTTCTGACGTTGTGGTGGCGATAGGGGCTTCGCTTTATTCACAAGGCAGCATTAAGCCACTTAATGTGGCTTAACGCTGCCTTGTGAATAAGGCCCCCTTTCATGTTATACTTAGCGTGAAAGGGGTGAGCAATCGGTGTTGCGTGGGTCCACCGCAACACCCATTGATTTTGACGCTGCTCCATATTTACAAGGGCAGTGTAAATATGGGGCAGCGCCAAAATTAAGACCAGGAAAAACCTGGTCTTAAACAGGTGCAATGTGGAGACCTAGTTTTTTCTGTTTCTTTGTGTGCTGCGTTGCGCAGCACACACAGAAGCAGCAAAAGGCGATTGATTGTTTATGTGCAGGAAGGTGACCTGCACATAAAAAATCAATGAAAACAAAATGACGTTTTGCAACTTCTATGTGTGCTGCATGAAGCAGCACACAGTTTCAAAATGCCATTTCAGATTGTTTATGTGAACAAAGGGACACCTTCCTGCGCATAAACAATTTTCTCCTACAACGCAGGCACCCTCAAAGTGCACAAGGGTGTTTGCCTTGGCGCTAGGCAAATAAAATTAGCACCGGCACAGGGGGAAATGCAGGGCTGCACCATATCCTTCTATATACGGTGCAGCCCTGCGCTTTGGAAGTGGTGGAGCGAGGCCTTAAGCCAAGGTGGCTAACGCCGCGCTCCGCCGCTTCCTCATAAATATGCCCCTAAGTTGTGTCTTGTAGACCTCCGAGAAGTGGATAACGAACAAATGCTCATATGTTCCCCTATTTCAGAGTACGGAAATTAAAATCTTGCATAATTTGCACTTATTAGTTGCACCAGATTTTCCTGGCTAAAATCAGGTTCACAAACATCCATGTTGCGATCATTTTGTAAATAACTTTAATTCCGATGCCGTCCTGTTTCTGCCCAAAATGGGATTAGCAATCAAGGGGCATATTCACAAGGAGCTTTCAGCGAATTAATGGCACTTTATCGCACCCAAAGTCATGATAAATTTACCCCCCCATTCACAAGCCGGTGTTAACAGCCCACAGCACCAGTTTACCCGCGATAGCAGCCGCAAAAAACATCGCCACAGAGGACCCTCGCAAATATCGCTAATGAGATGCAGAGTAGGCGTTCCCGTGACAAAAGCCGAGACAACAGCACACCTCAACATTCACAACGACCAGCCACATCCGTGATAAAAACACAAAACAGGCGATAAGGCACGTTAGCACCAGGAAATCTACACCTGCTCTGACCTGGTGTAAAGTCGGACGGCAGCCAGCACCACAAAAGGGAGCACAGCCCAGGGACACATCCGAAGGGCAACAGAGGCCATGGAGCCACTCATCATGCGGCCCGGACACCCAAGAGGGCCACAACACCCACCGCCACCACCCCAGGACCCCAACCCACACCCAGAACACCCCCCCCTCCCAGGGACCACCCCCAACCCCGGACTAAGAAATTGCACACCAACACCACGAATCCCAAAACAAACATCTTGCCTGATGTCGCACAAGCAGGAAAATAAACATACATGCGTGACCAGAAAATGGAGAATCAATCATACAGCAATGCAACCACCAACACAAAACACCAGACAAACAAAAGCAGAAACAACCCCTAGGATGAGTCCTAGCTACTCCCACTGGACAATCCATAGCACACAGCCCGGTAGACCAAATACAAGAGAAGAAGGTGTGCCATGCGCGCAACAAAGGAAAGAGAGGGAGAGAGCGAGGGAGAGAGACGGAGTGAGATAGCACAAGCAGCGCAAGGCCGCACGGGCACCTGGCTCCACATGCCAACATGTGTGTTTGCATCGCCATCCGTATACCATGAGCCCAAGGCCGTGTCCCAATCTCAGCGCCAAAGCCACATCACATTCCCAGAACGAAAGTAGTAGTCAGACAAACATCAGGGATGAAAGCACCATTGTCCCAATGCAGAAGGTGGGAGGACACCTGCACCTCTGACCTTGGTCCCGAACGCGCCTGGAACATCCTGATAGAGATGCAATGACAGATGGGGACGACTCCCACACCACGCATTCTGCAAATGAACCATCCGACTCATCCACAGCCCACACATAGAAGCCCCTGCCTGTGGTACCCCCGCATGGGATGCCCTTGACACCCACGGAAACAGCAACCCATGCCCCACAACGTTGCACACACATTCGAATCATTGCTCAGAGCTGTGGCATATCCTCCACACAACAGCCGCAGTCCAGAAGAGTGCCTGTTCACGAGACGCACCAACGCAATGGCAGGCCATACCGGGCACATGCACAACCCCCGTCACGTGGAACAGTACCGTGCACTTATGCTGCATTTACTGGGCGCACTGCCACTGGCAGTGCTGTGTATCAGTTACAGGCTCAGCTTCCGCATTGCCCACGTCACCTTTGTCCAGCCCTGGTTCCACTGCCGAACATACACATTCGAGTGTCCCATGGATGTCTGCCTATCCAACACAACTGTTGATGAATTGGACTATGACTTGTGTCTGCGCCCCCTGTTGGATCACGAAAAGGAGTGTAACCGAGACAGCCGTGCATGGGATGCCTTGACATACTGCGTATGTATTGGTAGTTGTGCTTGGGAGATTGCACAATTTCTCATGTGCAGTGACCACATCGAGGCGCTCCCCTATTGGGCTGTGTTGCGGATCGGTGAGACGGCGTGGGCTGAACACACCTGCCCGGACCACCTAATGGATTGGCTCACCCGGGTGTTCCTTGAACACGACAACGACGTACTATTGGAACACATTGCACATGAAGCTGCACAGGCATTTTTTTAATATTGTATTTTATTATTTTGATACAGATACAAAAAATGAATCAAACATACAAAAGACCGAAAGGAAAAACATTGCAAAATCAAGCAGTAAAACAATAATATGGATCGCTAAAATCAAAAGCAAAGATTATGTCGAGGGTAACAACATGGAGCATAGGGCCATGGAATGTAGTGACAGTGAAGGCGCATATAGCATATTAATCACATAACCAAAACTGCTACAGAGATGTATTCTGCAAGGCCAGGGTGAAACCAGGAGCTGCAATGAAGACGGAGGTGAGTCGTCAGAGAGAACCTGGATTACTGCACTTGCAGAACAATCCGTTAAAGACTTAAGGAATACATACAGACACCACTCAGTCCTCAGGGACCTCTGAGGTAGCGCGACAATCAGCACGATATTGCGAAAACATACCCCAAAAACTCTTTGGTTGATTACAAGGGGGGAGCAATTCATTGTACACATCGGATTGGGTGTTACAATACACCATGTCACGCTCCCACTCCGCTACTGTAGGCACCGGACCTCTCAACCATCGCATCGCTAGTCGACGCTTTGCAAGTAGGAGACCCATTGCCACCAATTTGCGTGCTGCTTTCTTAAGAGGTTTGGTGTAACCAAGAAGCGCTAGCAAGGGACCAGGGAGAGACCTAAAATATCGTTGAGCTTCTGGAAAATTAATTCCCAATAATGGAACACTGACGGGTATTGCCATGCTAGGTGGAAAAAATCTGCGTGTGGGGCATAGCATCTCTCACAATTGTCGGTTTCCCTCAAACCATACCTAAAGAGTCGTGAAGGGGAATAATAAACTCTGTTTAGAAATTTAAAGTGAACAATACGGTGGCGGGCGTTTAGGGATATCCTACGAGTGACCTCACAACAATAAAACCAGGTGTCGTCTGTGATGGGAGATCCTATATCCGATTGCCAAGCTTGCCGGACGACGCTTCTTGAAGACACCCTCTCACTTTGAGCCAGAGTATAGAGCTTGGAGACGATCTTACCCGGGGACTGAGTGCCCAGTAAAGCTGTCAGAGGGGGAATTACCAAGGGTTCCTGCAAGTCATCCCCCAAAACTGCCCGCAAAGCATGCCTAGTATGAAAAAAGTGAAACTTAGTTAGGGCTGAGTGTACTCTGTCTGTGCCCGCCAGCTCCTCCCAAGTGCCCAATCGTCCATGACAAAATAGATCGCCCATTTGACGTATACGTAGTGTGTGAAGAGAATCCAGGGTACCCCTATCAGAGCTAAGTGCAAACCACTGGCACCATTCGATATGCATACGGGGCGAATATAATTGCGCCCCCTCATATAGCCTCAGAAGCGCACACGCGTGTACTACGGAATTGATAGAGTCTAAAACGCCACACCGTCTGATAGGGGCCTGCGTTAAAAGACAAGGCAATGAGTGGGGGGCAGCGACAACCTTTTCGATGTGAAGGTGAGGCAAGTCTTGAGGTCCATGCACCCAGCTATGGGCATGAGAAGCTTGCGCAGCTCTATAATACAATTCGAAATTCGGGGCATTAAGACCTCCAGCGGCATACGGAAGCATGAGCGTATCAAAGGCAACTCGCGGGGTTTTACCAGCCCACGCCAGTTTGATCATCAGGGACCGCAGTTCACGAAACAACTGTGGAGGGACCACGATTGGTATATTTAAAAACAAAGTAAGCGAGGTAGAACAACCATTTTCATTAAAGAGACTCTGCCAGCCAGAGACAATGGGAGTCGTATCCATCTGTCCACGTCTTCCCCTATCTTCTCCAGTAGTGTACCATAATTGGCCCTAAGCACCTCGTCGGCATCAGAGTGAATCTGGATGCCCAGGTATCGCACCGGTTCAGTAGTCCACCGGAGCGGAAACTCAAGCGGAAACTGAACCGTGGCAGGAGTCAGCGGGAACAAAATGGATTTATCCCAATTGATCTTTAGGCCGGATAACCCCCCGAAGCGTAATACCTCCCTTATCACAGGGGATAGGTGAGTCACAGGATCCCTAATGTAGAGAAGTGTGTCATCTGCAGAGGCCGAGACAATGAGGTCATAATGCGGAATGCGAAGCCCTCTGTGACTGTGGTATTCACGCAGTGCACGCAACAGCGGCTCGACCGCCACCGCATACAGGAGCGGGGACAACGGGCAGCCCTGCCTTGTGCCACGACGGATTGAAAAGGGGGCAGAAACCATATCACCCGTGCGGACCCGAGCCATTGGGGAGTTGTATAACACCAACACCATTTGTAGGAATTCCGCTCCGACCCCAATGCGACGCAACACCGCATACATGAATTTCCATTCAATGGAATCGAAAGCCTTTCGGCGTCGAGGAAGAGCGCGGCAGCTTTGACCTCCGGGCGAACATGCTGCAGCGCTCCAAAAACCGTGCAGAGATTTTGTGTGAGCGTGAGACTCGGGATGAACCCAGCACTCGGGATGAACCCAGCCTGTTCAGGACCAATTAATCGTGGGAGGAGCGGAGAGAGACGGTTAGCAAGGACCTTCGCGTAGAGCTTAGTATCCACGTTGATCAAGGAGAGCGTACGATAAGAGGGGCATCTACGGGGGTCCTTGTTGGGCTTCAAAAGAGTAATAATTAATGCCTCGCGCATAGATGGGGGCATAATGCCGTTCGCAGCCATGTCGTGGAACATAGTAATTAGATGTGGAATGAGGAGCTCGCTGAAGGCTTTATAAAAAGAGACTGTGAGACAGTCGAGCCCAGGTGCACTGCCCTCGCGCATCGAACCCAGAGCAAGACGAACCTCCGCCGCTTCAATGGGCCGCATCAAAAACTCCCTGTGCCAATTTTGTAGCCAGGGGAGCTGTATACATTCCAAGTAGTTAGTAATGACGTCATCACTGGGAGCAAGTTTGGAGCTGTAGAGCTCCTGATAGTAAGATAGGAATTGCATATTAATGTCAGTAGGTTGAGTCGCGATCAGCCCGTCATCACTCTCCACCTCGACAGCATAACGCGTGTCCAGCCGCCGGCGGGCCAGTGCCGCCAGGACTGAGCCAGGCCGGTCAGTCTCACCATAAGCTCTAGCAGTCGCATATTTGCCCATGTGCTTGACCTCGCTATCCGCTGCCTCATGGAATTCTGCCAGCGTGGTCTTAAGAAGGTCTCGCAACTCAGGGTCATCCGAGTGAAGCAGACGGGACTCTATATCGATGAACCGAGTCTCTAGCAACGCAATCCGATCGCAAATAGCACGGAGTACTCCTGCATGTTTACTAATAGCAATGCCCCTAATGAAAACCTTAAAGGCTTCCCACACTGTTGCAAAGGAATCGACCGACCCCACATTTATCTCGAAGAACCCAGAAATAGCTTCACGCAGCTCAGAATGAAAAACAGAGTCCAGCAATGCATAGGGCGGGAACCGCCACAAGAATGGGGGTGGAGTTCGGGGAGGGACCGCAACCGTAACCATAATCGGGGAGTGATCAGAGAAAGAACGAGCTAAGACTGCGCAATTCAGCACCTTAGGCAATAATGATTGCGAGAGGAACCAGTAATCAATAAGCGTATGAATATCATACTGTGCTGAGTAATGTGTGTACCCCCCGTCAGTCGCAGAACGAGAGCGCCAGACATCTGTAACCTGAAGCTGCAGGGCAATATCCTGCACCGCCTTCGCCGCCGCAGAGAGTGGGCGATTGGGGCCCTTAGAGCGATCCAGTGTCGTATCCATTACACAATTAAAGTCACCCCCCCAGAAAATCGGCAAAGCACGATGTTCCTTAACCCCTTCCATGCTCATGACGAGCTGGACTCGTCATGGCACACAGTGGTCGTGTGCTCATGACGAGTCCAGCTCGTCATGACTCCCTGCACAGGAAATCCCTCTGGTGCGGGCACCAGAGGGATTCCCTTTTCTTCTCTAAAGCCTCGGGAGCTGGGGAAGAGCTTCCCCAGCTCCTGAGGCCCCCCCCCTGGTTTCCCTGAAATGACGATCGGCGCGCACGTCGCGCTGATGTCATTTCAGTGAAACTGAAACTGAAATGAGCCAAGAGGCTCATTTCAGTTTCAGTTTCTACGTGCTCAGGGGGCTATCTCAGCCCCCTGAGCACGTAGAAACTCAGGAGAGGTATCGTTGGAAAGGGGAGAATCTCCCCTTTCCAACGGTACCCCTCCCTAGTGGATCCCTGCTTGGGGATCGCCCCAGGAGGGCGATCCCCAAGCAGGGATCCACCCACTAGGCACCAGGGAGGGGGGAGCGGCCCCTTGTGCAAGGGCCTTTGCTCCCCCCATAACAATTGGCATGATTAGTCTTTCTGCCCCCCTGGGGGTAGATGGGGGCAGTAGCCCCCAATCTGCCCCCCGAGGGGTAGAAAGCCCACTAGACACCAGGGATTTTTTATGTGATATTTATTAGGGGTGGGGGCTGCCCAAAATGGGCATGCCGATGCCCCCACCCCCGGCCACAAAATTAGTCTTTCTGCCCCCTGGGGGCGTATGGGGCAGTAGCCCCCAATCTGCCCCCCGGGGGGGCAGAAAGCCCACTAGATACCAGGGATTTAAAAAAAAATTATAGTTAGGGGTGGGGGCTGCCCAATATGGGCATGCCAATGCCCCCACCCCCCTGCCGCAAAGGTACAGTCTTTCTGCCCCCCCAGGGGGGCAGAAAGCCCACTAGATACCAGGGATTTTTTTTATTATTATAATTTGGGGTAGGGGCTTCCCAATATGGGCATGCCAATGCCCCCACCCTGACGCAAAGGTAAAGTCTTTCAGCCCCTCCTGGGGGGCAGATGGGGGCAGTAGCCCCCAATCTGCCCCCCCGGGAGGCAGAAAGCCCACTAGACACCAGGGTTTTTTTTCCCCTCAATAAATTTAGGGGTGGGGGTTGCCCAAGATGGGCATGCCAATGCCCCCACCCCTCCCCCCACGAAATTCCAGTCAGCTAAATTTGAGGTTTGCAGGGGATTCTGGGTAGGAAAATGTTGTGGGACCCACGCAAGCCATACCTCGCTCGACTCCCCCGGGTGGCTAGCTTTCAGAAATGTTTGGGTTTGGTAGTTTCCCAAGATGGCCGCCGAGCCCGGGGACAAAAACCCAGGTGACCCCTCTTGCAAAACCAGGTTGTTTTGTGATAGGTAATTTTGATGTTGCCTCAATAGGTTTTGGGCCCTTTTCTGTCGCGGGTACTTGACCCACCCATGCGAGTGAGGTATCATTTTTATCAGGAGACCCGGGGGAACGCTGGGTGGGAGGAAATTTGTGGATCCACATAGATTCCAGAACTTTCCCACACAGAAATTTGAGAAAAAAGTGATTTTTTCAGCTAAATTTGAGGTTTGCAGGGGATTCTGGGTAGGAAAACGTTAGGGGACCCACGCAAGCCATACCTCACTGGACTCCCCCGGGTGTCTAGTTTTCAGAAATGTGTGGGTTTGGTAGGTTTACCTAGATGGCCACCGAGCCCAGGGCCAAAAACTCATGGGACCCCCCTTGCAAAACCAGGTTGTTTTGTGATAGGTAATTTTGATGTCGCCTCAATAGGTTTTGGGCCCTTTCCTGTCGCGGGTACTTGACCCACCCACGCGAGTGAGGTATCATTTTTATCGGGAGACATGGGGGAACACTGTGTGGTAGGAAATTTGTGGATCCACGTAGATTCCAGAACTTTTCCACACAGAAATTTGAGAAAAAAGTAATTTTTTTTAGCTAAATTTGAGGTTTGCAGGGCATTCTGGGTAGGAAAATGTTGGGGGATCCACGCAAGCCATACCTCGCTGGACTCCCCCGGGTGTCTAGTTTTCAGAAATGTGTGGCTTTGGTAGGTTTCCCAAGATGGCCGCCGAGCCCGGGGCCAAAAACCCATGTGACTCCCCTTGCAAAACCAGCTTGTTTTGTGATAGATCATTTTGATGTCTCCTCAATACGTTTTGGGCCCTTGCCTGTTGCGGGTACTTGAACCACCAACACCAGTGAGGTTTTTGGCCCTGGGCTTGGAGGCCATCTTAGGAAACCTACCAAACCCACACATTTCTGAAAACTAGACACTCGGGGGAGTCCAGCGAGGTATGGCTTGGGTGGGTCCCCCAATGTTTTCCTACCCAGAATCCCTTGCAAACCTGAAATTTTGCTGAAAAAATTCACACATTTTTGTGTGGGAAAGTTGTGGCATCACCGGGCTGACACAAATTTCCTACCACCCAGCGTTCCCCCAGGTCTCCTGATAAAAATGGTGCATCACTCGGGTGGGAGGTCCAACTACGCGCGACAGGCAAGGGCCCAAAACGTATTGAGGCGACATCAAAATTGCCTATCACAAAACGACCTGGTTTTGCAATAGGGGTCCCATGAATTTTTGGCCCGGGGCTCAGCGGCCACATAGGGAAACCTACCAAACCCACACATTTCTGAAAAGCAGACACCCGGGGGATTCCAGGGAGGTATGGCTTGCGTGGATCCACCAACGTTTTCTTACCCAGAATCCCCTGCAAACCTGAAATTTGGCTGAAAAATCACTTTTTTCACACATTTTTGTGTGGTAAAGTTGTGGCATCATGGGGCTGAAACAAATTTCCTACCACCCAGCGTTCCCCCAGGTCTCCCGATAAAAATGGTGCCTCACTCGGGTGGGAGGCCCAAGTACCCACGACAGGCAAGGGCCCACAACGTATTGAGGCGACCTCAAAATGGCCTATCACAAAACGACCTGGTTTTGCAAGGGGGTCCCATGACGTTTTAGCCCGGGGCTCGGCGGCCACCGAGGAAACCTGCCAAACCCACACATTTCTGAAAAGTAGACACCCGGGGGATTCCGGGAGGTATGGCTTGCATGGATCCCCAACGTTTTCTTACCCAGAATCCCTGCAAACCTGAAATTTGGCTGAAAAAATCACTTTTTTCACACATTTTTGTGTGGTAAAGTTGTGGCATCACGGGGCTGACACAAATTTCCTACCACCCAGCGTTCCCCCAGGTCTCCCGATAAAAATGGTGCCTCACTCGGGTGGGAGGCCCAAGTACCCGCGACAGGCAACGGTCCACAACCTATTGAGGCGACCTCAAAATGGCATATCACAAAACGGCCTGGTTTTGCAAGGGGGTCCCATTACATTTTAGCCCGGGGCTCGGCGGCCACCTAGGGAAACCTACCAAACCCACACATTTCTGAAAAGTAGACACCCGGGGGATTCCAGGGAGGTATGGCTTGCATGGATCCCCCAACGTTTTCTTACCCAGAATCCCCTGCAAACCTGAAATTTGGATGAAAAAATCACTTTTTTCATACATTTTTGTGTGGTAAAGTTGTGGCATCACGGGGCTGACACAAATTTCCTACCACACAGCGTTCCCCCAGGTCTCCCGGTAAAAATGGTGCCTCACTCGGGTGGGAGGCCCAAGTACCCGCGACAGGCAAGGGCCCAAAACATTTTGTGATAGGCAATTTTGATGTCGCCTCAATACGTTGTGGGCCCTTGCCTGTCACGGGTACTTGGGCCTCCCACCCGAGTGAGGCACCATTTTTATCGGGAGACCTGGGGGTACTCTGGGTGGTAGGAAATTTGTGTCAGCCCCGTGATGACACAACTTTACCACACAAAAATGTGTGAAAAAAGGGATTTTTTCAGCAAAATGTCAGGTTTGCAGGGGATTCTGGGTAAGAAAATGTTGGGGGATGCACGCAAGCCATACCTCCCTGGAATCCCCCGGGTGTCTACTTTTCAGAAATGTGTGGGTTTGGTAGGTTTCCCTAGGTGGCCTCCGAGCCCCGGGACAAAACGTCATGGGACCCCCCTTGCAAAACCAGGTCGTTTTGTGATAGGCCATTTTGAGGTCGCCTCAATACGTTGTGGGCCCTTGCCTGTCGCGGGTACTTGGGCCTCCCACCCGAGTGAGGCACCATTTTTATCGGGAGACCTGGGGGAACGCTGGGTGGTAGGAAACTTGTGTCAGCCCCGTGATGCCACAACTTTACCTCACAAAAATGTGTGAAAAAAGGGATTTTTTCAGCAAAATGTCAGGTTTGCAGGGGATTCTGGGTAAGAAAATGTTGGGGGATCCATGCAAGCCATACCTCCCTGGAATACCCCGTGTGTCTACTTTTCAGAAATGTGTGGGTTTGGTAGGTTTCCCTAGGTGGCCGCCGAGCCCCGGGCCAAAACGTCATGGGACCCCCTTTGCAAAACCAGGTCGTTTTGTGATAGGCCATTTTGAGGTCGCCTCAATACGTTGTGGGCCCTTGCCTGTCGCGGGTACTTGGGCCTCCCACCCGAGTAAGGCACCATTTTTTCCGGAAGACCTTGGGGAATGCGGGGTGGGTGGAATTTTGTTGATCCACGCAGATTCCAGAACTTTCCACCACAGAAAAGTGAGGAAAAGGTGTTTTTTTGCCAATTTTTTAGGTTTGCAAGGAATTCTGAGTAACAGAACCTGGTGAGAGCCAGTCAAGTCACCCCATCCTGGATTCCCCTGGGTGTCTACTTTTAAAAAATGTATAGGTTTGCTAGGTTTCCCTAAGTGCCGGCAGAGCTAGGGTTCAAAAACTACAGCTAGGCACTTTGCTAAAAAAGGGTCACTTTTCACTGTGAAAATGTGGTGCGTCCACGTTGCGTTTTGCGCTGCTTCCTGTCGCGGGCACTAGGCCTACCCACACAAGTGAGGTACCATTTTTTTGGGAAGACCTTGGGGAACGCGGGGTGGGTGGAATTTTGTGGATCCACACAGATTCCAGAACTTTCCACCACAGAAAAGTGAGGAAAATGAGTTTTGTTTGCCAATTTTTTAGGTTTGCAAGGGATTCTGGGTAACAGAACCTGGTGAGAGCCAGTCAAGTCACCCCATCCTGGATTCCCCTGGGTGTCTACTTTTCAAAAATGTATAGGTTTGCTAGGTTTCCCTAAGTGCCGGCAGACCTAGGGTTCAAAAACTACAGCTAGGCACTTTGCAAAAAAAGGGTAATTTTTCACTGTGAAAATGTGGTGCGTCCACGTTGCGTTTTGCGCTGCTTCCTGTCGCGGGCACTAGGCCTACCCACACAAGTGAGGTACCATTTTTTTGGAAGACCTTGGGGAACGCGGGGTGGGTGGAATTTTGTGGATCCACGCAGATTCCAGAATTTTCCACCACAGAAAAGTGAGGAAAATGTGTTTTTTTGCCAATTTTTAGGTTTGCAAGGGATTCTGGGTAACAGAACCTGGTGAGAGCCAGTCAAGTCACCCCATCCTGAATTCCCCTGGGTATCTAGTTTTCAAAAATGTATAGGTTTGCTAGGTTTCCCTAAGTGCCCGCAGAGCTAGGGTTCAAAAACTACAGCTAGGCACTTTGCAAAAAAAAGGGTAATTTTTCATTGTGAAAATGTGGTACGTCCACGTTGCCTTTTGAGCCATTTCCTGTTGTGGGCACAAGGCCTACCCACACAAGTGAGGTACCATTTTTATCGGGAGACTTAGGGTAACACAGAATTGTAGAGCAACTGTTATTACCTATTGACTTTCGATGCATTTCTGCCTTCCAAATGAAAGACAATGTGTAAAAAATAAGTCATTTTGAAAAATGACCTATAATTCTCATGCTAGTATGGGTACTCCCAATTTCGGAAATGTGCAAATATCTACTGTTTCTCAAATCTACATTTTGTTCCCATTTCATAAATACATAGGTGTCTTTCATAATAATTTTTCCATGTATACATTTTCCCAAAATAATTGCTATATACCCGGTACATAATAAAAAACCATTGCAAGATGCTGCTCAGTTATTGGCTCTGGGTTCGTCGGGTTCTTGGTGAACCTACAAGTCCTATATAACCCCACAACCAGAAAGGTCCAGCGGATATAATGGTATATTGCTTTCAAATAGCTGTCATAATTAGAAGAAGTTACAAGTGAAAACGTTGACACAAATGGCTGTTTTTTTCAACTAATATTCAATTTTTCCTTTATTTAACTGTTAGTTTCTATAAGGAAAACTTTAAGGATCTACACAAATGACCCCTTTCTGAATTCAGAATTTTGTCTACTTTTCAGAAATGTATAGCTTTCCAGGATCCATTATTGGTTTCATACCCATTTCTACCATTAACTGTAAGGAGGTTGAAAGCACAAAAAATAGCAAAAATAGGCTATGTCCCAGAAAAATGCCAAAACTGTGTAAAAAAAGTTGGTTTTCTGACAAAAGTCTGCTTGTCCCTGAAAGCTGGGAAGATGGTGATTTCAGCACCACAACCCCTTTTTTGATGCCATTTGCAGGGAAAAAACAAGACGCTTTCATCTGTAGCCCTTTTTTTTGCATTTTTCCCCCAAAAAAAAATTGTTTGCTGTATTTTGGCTAATTTCTGGGTCCCCTCCAGGGGAATCCACAAACCCTGGGTACCTTTACAATCCCCATGATGTTAGAAAAAAAGGACGCAAATTTGGCGTGAATACCTTATGTGGTCAAAAAGTTACAGGGGCCTAAGCACGCACTACCCCAAATAGCCAAAAAAAGGCTTAGCACAGGGGGGGAAAAGGCCTAGCAGCGAAGGGGTTAATTAAATCAAAAAGGGAATGATAGAACCCGGGATCATCATAATTAGGACCATAGGAGTTTACCACAAGGAACCCCCATTGTGGGCTGTGACAGTGGGAGATGACGAATCTACCCGCAGAATCTGTGACTAAAGGTGTTATTTTGAAACCCACCTTAGGGTTAAGCCAGTTCAAGACACCCCTAGCATGGGAGGTAAAGCAGGCAGCATGTGAGACCCCCGCAATCTTTTTGTTAGCAAGGAGCGCAGCGCCCGGGGGCAGGTGCGTCTCCTGGAGCAGCACCACATCAACCTCCTTACGCTTTAAATAAGCTAGAACCTTCCGCACCTTGCGTTGGTCATTGAGACCGCGAACATTCCACGTCACAAGGGTCAAACTAGCAGAGGATTGGGGCCTAGTACGTTGGTTACTCATATTGAACCCAGACGCCAGCAAGGGGAGGCGCAACTATCACTGCATCAAGTGCGATGACGATCATGCAGACACCAGTCAATCGCATACTCCATAAAGCAAGGGGAGAAGGAAAGAGATACATACCCACCACATTCAGAGTAGTAAATTCAGCAATCCGATAATAACAAAAAAAAGGACAAGGAAAACCAATCCACAAACATTTGCCACCCCCCACCCACGCCTTGCAAGCCCCAACTTTGCAAAGGCAAACTTCGACTCACCCAAACAACATAATAAGGCTACCCAAACAGAAGGCAAGCCCACCCATCCCCCCCCTGAGATCCCCAACCCATTGGAAACTAAAGCAGCGGTTAACGCAGTGGGGCGGATGTTGCCCAGCCACACAAACTGAGCAGACCCACCACTCAAATACCGCCTGCAGGTGGCGAACCCACCGTTACCACAAAGAAGCAATCCTAAAGCAATAGCGATTAACCAGAACAACTTCGCCCAAGAGGGCCCAGGCAATCAGTAATAGAGCAAGTTACAGTGAAGCCGGGTAGTAGCCCAGTCGCGCACCCCGGGAAGCCAGGAAGGCAATAAAGACAGCTACACACTGGGGGAAAGGGATACCTCGCATCAACAGAAGTGCACTAAGGGGACCAGACAAATAGCAGGGCCAACAACGGGCCAGCAGGGAACGGTTTAACATATGGCCACACCGGTAACAGGAATACAGGCAGGCATATATAGCATTCAAAGAAGACACCACAGGTTCCTCAGTCATTATCATCCAGGGGCCCACTAGCGGCGTTCTGTGAGGAAGAGGCCTGTGGACTGCTCGAGCGTTTGTTGGCCCTCTCCCAATCTCGGAAGGCCGCTTGCAGGGATTGTGGGTCAGAGTAAACCCTGGGCTTCCCATCAAAGAGGACCTTCAGACGTGCAGGGTATAGCATGGCGTATTCAATGTGGCGGTCTCGCAGTTTGCGTTTCAGTGTGGTGAATTGTCGCAGTGCCTCCTGCACTTTTAAGGTGAAATCGGGGAAGAGGGAGATGTCTGAACCCTCGTGTCTCAAGGAACCAAGTTCACGTGCTTTACGCAATGCAGCGTCCCTGTCTCGATAATTTAAAAGTTTGGCAATGATGGGCTGGGGAGGGGCGCCAGGTTGGGGCCGAGGCCCGAGGGAGCGGTGTGCCCTCTCTACGACGAATAGGGAAGAAAAAGTATCAGCGCCCAGAAGAGAGGTCAGCAGGCGATCTACATACTGCTCCATGTTCCCTGTCGCAGTGGACTCCGCCAGGCCGGTAATGCGTAAGTTGCAGCGACGTGACCGGGCCTCCAGGTCCTCCGTCTTGTCGTGTAGGGCCGTGAGAGCGCGCTCCATTCGCTTACGTACATCCCCCGCATCAGTCTGGGTCTCCTCTACCTCAGTGATACGGCGCTCCGCCATATCCAGGCGTTCAGCATGTTTATCAACACGCTCAGAGACCCGATCCATTCTATAGGCCAGCATGTCTATCTTAGAGTCTATGGCAGTGAGGCCTCGCTGCATGGATGCAATAATCTGTTTGATATCCCCACAGGATCGTCGTTGGGGGCATCAGTCTCAGGGGGGGCCCATCTATTCCACCCGCCCCTCCTCGTTACGGCGGGATTTGCGCTGTTCAAAGTGTAGTTTGGGCTGGGTGCGATCAACTTTCCCCATGCTGGCGAGAGGAGGAGCAGGTAAGTGCAAAACAGAGGAGGGAAGCGCAGTATTACCAGACGGGATGGCCCCACTCACCAGCGCACACCAGCAGGTCTCGTCACAGCAGGAGGGAATGGCACCCACAACAGTGTCACCGGGCGCCACGAGCCTAGGTGACTAGGAGGCTGAGGGCTCCAATTAGGCAGCGATCAGGAGGCAGCACCTCGCAGCAGATCCAGGCACCACGCGCCCGCCGGAGTCCTCACCAAGCCAAGGGTCAAAATGGCCGCGCGACAAAGAAGAAGGGCAGGCACAGTCAGCAACGCGGCGCGGCAGCGCCAGGCATCAGCGAGGGGGCCCCAGCAGGCCGGGCTCCAGGCCGCCCGGGATCGCAGCAGACAGCCTCAGGTAAGCCACACAGCAAATCAGGTCCCAGAGTCCATGCATCAGTAGCAGGAGCGGCAGGCACAGGGCGGGCGCGCAGCATCCAGCGTCGCACAGCAGGGGCTGGCCCGGGTATCAGGAGGGCCGGCCGTCGCCTAACTTTATGCCGTGGATCAAAGGCCGCACCACGTCGCAGCCGCCGAGTTCCTGCAGTGCGCGAAGGCGACGCTGTCAGCAGTGATCTGGTTACCCCTCCGGATTCGCGGGCACTCGGGCAGAAGATGCCGGTATTGTGGTTGCGGTCGCGGCAGATTTATGACCGGATCATGAAGGATATTGGCGGTGATGAGCAGAGTGCTAGGGAAACGCGGCCATCTTCCAGCCGGGCAAGCTCCGCCCCCCAAGCTGCACGGGCATTCATGGACGAGTAACTACGTACCTGCAGCCACATCCTATTGCCACCCACAGCACATGGCCCAACAACTTGTTGCACAGTGGGGATTGCTCACATATCCCACCAAAACAGAGGACACGTCTGCCTTCGGTCGGGCTCTGGATGCATGTGCGTGGAATAATGCGTGTGCACACACACCTGTGCAAGGCAACGCAGGTCCATGGTCGGAGCAACACAGTGTCGTCTGGCAACATTGCCAATTCGGACACACTGCTGGGTGAGAGCACACACATGGCGATGTAGCACGACATGTGAACCTGTCGGACCCTCACACCTGATCACTGTCGGCAGAGCAGACAATCGGCGCACCCCGGAGGCAGAGCATCATGCAGACCCCACATGCAGTGAGTCGTGCCCCCTCACACGGGGCACTGTGCAGACGCCAAACAACACATGACTCGTCCAGCAAGGCAAGGTGGGCTGTGAGCGTTGCCATCCGTGATGAATCTTGTCCATTTCAGCCCCAACATTATCTGCCCCTCGACATGTACCCATGCTGCGTGTAAGTGTCTTAAGCATGTCCCTGCCTGTTGTGGCCGTTGCCTCGTCCGTACTGACACGCATATGCCAATAAAGCCTATGCCACTCCACTGGTGTCTAACTGTGAGGTGTGTTGTTAAGATTGTCCACTCGTGTGCCACAATGAGCCTCGTCCCAACACAGGGAGGAACTGACTGTCGCATGTGCAATGGGGGTGTGTCCCTTTGGCAAGCTCCGCCTCTGTGAGCCAGACATTGTTTTGGGATAGGTGCTGGACGACATGTGCACTTACATGACTCCAGCCATGTGTGTATGGTGTCCAATCTCTGCCCATGTGGAGCAATGTCATACATCACAACAGAATGTGTCCACACAGATGTGTGTAAGTTGGTATGCGACGTGAAGTTCTGCTGTCACACATGGCGTGGGATACCACTCCTGGCCTGCCACCGTTTTGGTCACTCCTACACACGGCCCTATTCAACACATGGACGTGTGCCTAAGTTGGGGTGTTGTGAGATTGCTGATGATCTGCAATGGGGTCACAGCTAGTACTCTCCTTCACAGTCATCCAATTGGCCATCTGTCTCAGGGATAGACATGCGCATAGATGTCAGTTAGCAGGGTGTACCTTCATGTGCAATCATCGTCCCCACATCCAACCATACTTCCATACGTGAGTGAACATAGTGATGACACATCTGTGTGATTCAGAATGTTTTATTCACATTCAGGTGATTGACGGAGCTGGAGCTGTAGCTGCCCATCCAAGCCCACAACACATGGAAGCCCAGTAGGGGCCCAACCAGAGTCCTTTGGGGAATGCACAGTGATTGGGAAGAGGGAGAGTGCAGTCCGCAGCAGGATTGCTGTGTGATTGTCCAGCGGTGAAGCAATGGCAGTCCGTGTCGGGGTCCAGGTGAATGTCCCAGGGTGTTCCGGAGGTCAGTAGGAGGTATTTCCCAGGGCATGATGCATAGGTCATGACCAGGCAGGGACAGGCCATATGGCGGTGATGGATGCTACTGCCTTCTTCCTCACACAGTAGTTCCCATCCTCTTCTCACTCCCCTGATACGGGTTCTGTGTCCGGTGTGTCCGGTGTGTGTGGCGGGGTGATGGCTGCATGGCTGTGTGCCCCTGACACATCAGACTGCATAGGTGATGGGGCAGCATCACGGTGTGCCAGGGGCACATCAGGGTTCGGAGCTGTGTGTGTCGATGTTCCCGCTGCAGTCATCTGGGAAGGGCTCAGTGGCAGCAATGGCAAGTTGGAGTACTACAGGGCGTTGCTGTTCCCAGCCACTACTCGCTGGTGTCCAGCAGTGGCAGACATACTTCCGGCCTGCATCTGCTACATGGTGTCCATTGCCCTCCGCATCCGTGCCAACTCTGTGCTATCATGGCTGGTGCCTGTCTGACCAGACAGTGCTTGTATTAGACTCATGGCACCAGCTAGTTTAGCCAAGGTCTGTGGCGGAGCATGGTGCGTACAGGGGGTGTCCGATAGGGACTGTACGTGGTCCCTGATGGGACTCAGACACCCACGTATGGCATCGAGTTTGGCTGCCACGAGCTCGAAACCCACCCGCAGCTGATGAGCCAACTCCACCTGGCAACCCAACACACGACGTTGGAATTCCATGTATTGGTCGGGGGGTTCCTGGGAGACAGCCGTGGTGGTGTGTGTTTCCTGCGGTGTGGTCTGTGCAGGTGGTGGGGTCACCTCAAGGCAGCTGGCCTGGCCTGCTCCTGGGGGTGGGGTGCAGAGGCTGTCCAGCATCCGTTGGAGAGTGTCTTGACATGTGTGCAGGTTGTCCTCTTCATCAGCAATGGTGGGATGTGTGGTGTGCTCTGCAGGGGGTGTTGTTTTTCCCTCTGCAATGTAAAGGGGAGATGCAGGTTAACAGAGTTTCACATGTATCGTGATGATTTGCAGATGTTCACATTCAGACTGCATGCCAATGTACATTGTGACTGTTTTGGGGGAGCTGGCTATTTGATGGCAGTCAGTGTGTTTTTCGACTAGATGACGGATGTGTGGTGGTACCCGTACATTATCATCACACAGTGTCAGGCAATGCCAGATGTGGGTGGACAGTTACTATGCACGAGAGGAACCTGTTGTGGGCTCTGTCCTGTGGTGCTGGTTTTGCACTTTGTACCACATTTCCTTCATTGCGGATGTCCTGTGATTGCTATGTGTGTGTGCTGCATTGTGGGGGAGTTGCTCCTGCAGCTCTGATTTCGTGTAGCCTTCTCCCTTTGAGGCGGGGTGCCTTTGAATTGTGTGCTTTTCGGGGCCTGATTTGCTTTTGACTTGGGTCATGTGTGCTTGCGGACTGTTTTTGTGGCCTGGTGCATTGTTCGTCTGCTGCGTGTATTGTTAGGCATGGGTTGTGGGTGCACGTGGACACGTCGGAGTGTGACCTGCTCCTTTACGGATGTGATCCGCACTTGGCTACCTCCATGTCACTTCGTGGGCCATGTCATTTTTTTGGGGCAGCTGCCATGCTATCGGACATGCAGTGTTACTTGCATAGTCAGTGTGGGCCACGGAGCCGCTGCTTTACTGGATTCAGCACATGTGCACGGGTCGGTTGTGATATTGGTGATAGGGGGGGCCCTCTGTGCACATTGTGGATGGGGGCCTACTTGGCGTTTCTATGTGTACTGCAGTGTGCCAAGGCATTCAGGGACATGTTCTACGGTCATTGTGGGTGTGCTGTGTGCTGCGCGTAATTGTGCATGTGTGCCATTGTGCCCATCTCCCCCCATCCCCCCCGTCCCTAGTGGTTACTCACCCTGTTGCTGTTGGGTCAGGTCGTATCTTGCTGTGTCCAGGCCCCCCAATCCTGCCACCGTCTCCTCACTGCTGACTGTGGCCACCATTTGCTCCAGCTCATCCAGCTCCTCCTGTGTCGCCGGACTCCCACCTCCAGTCGCCGTTGCTGCCTCCCTGTTGGTGGCGAGCTTATGTTTGGTCTGCCTTTCCAGATCATGCCAGCGCCTCTTGACCTCCTCCAGTGACCTCCTGGACTCTCCGTCTGCATTGATGTTGGTGACAATGGCCTGCCATATTTCGGTTTGGGTTGCCAGTGCCGCAGTGGAGGTGCCGAACAGTTGTTGATGGTGTTCGGTCACCCCGTGACGATGATCTGGTCTTCCTGCAGACTGTACCCGGTCTTCCTCTTCCTCTTGTCCTTGCCCTTCCCCGACAGCGGGGTTCCTGGATGGTCCTCCGTAGGGCTAGTGGTGTTCAGCTTGTCCTCTGCACTTGTTCCGGGTGCATCCATGTTGCTACGCAGTTTGAATTGTTTTTGGGCTTTTTTTTCCGTTCTTTTATGGTGCTTTTTCCCGCCTGACGCGTGGGATTTACAGGCCTGTGGCTGGTGTACGCTGATTTCGGTACCGCGATTGGCCTCATCGCATGATTTCTCGCGTTCGCGTTTCGCTTTTGTTAGGCGTGGTGTTGATTTTCACGCTGGCATTTGACGTGTTATCTGGTGACTATTGCATGGTACCACCTTGTTGTGAATTCCACGTTGACACGGGGTTATTTTCCCGTGATAGGCTGCGTTATTGAAAGTTGCGTTACGCTACTCTTGCGGTAGTTATCACACATTCTTGTGAATATACCCCCAAGTTTTTATTAGGGCCAAATAACTGGGGCATTTTTCTATGTTTTTATACTTTCTAAAGTGCTTACATTAACACAGAATTTCTCAGACCTATCGGATGCACTAGAGTTAGCAGTGATTGCCTGTGTTTGTTTCCGATCTGTGCTGTGTGCAGCAAATCGGGCAAATTCCAATTTGAATATGCGCTTTCGAAAGTGCACACTAAACCAAGCACACAGCTGTGCCCTGAGCGAACGCACTGGTTCACAATAGTCCCAGATAAGGAAAGCTAGGATATGATGTATCACATTGCTGAGGTAGTTTCTGAGATGGAAGGTGGCAATGAACTAGTATTTACACCTAGAGTCATGCTTAGACCACCTACATTATTCATGGATTCAGTGCAGGAAAAGATTTAGAATGACGCTCTCTACCTAACGTTGAAAAACGTGCAAAGTGGCACCAACATATGTTGACCCACAGCAGTTCCTTTGTCCAATTTACTTTATAATGTATGTCCCATTTGGCTGTGCTGTTTCCAGACCTAAGCCAATGAGCATATATTTTTTTATTCAAATCCTAAACCTTCAGAATAAAGGTTCTGATGTACAAGCATTTAATTTTGTGATTCACAATTTGTGACGTTTACTGAACCGCACATTGTAAATCTCTAAAATATATATATATAAGTAGGCATAAGGATATGAAAAAGCAATTTGGCAGCATTTGCATTCTCAAACTGGAGACTCGCAAATTGCGATTCAGTAAAAGTAGGGGTGGGCGGAATTTGCGTAGTCGCGCTACGCAAAGCTCCGCGAAACGGTAAAAAATCTCCGCGAGCACGCAAAAGTTCCGCGAACACGCGGAATTGCTTGTTCCGCCCGTTCGCGATGCTTTTTTCCTGTTCGCGAACGCTGTTTGCGTGCTCGGGGAGAAATATCTTGCGAACACACATTTTTAAAGCGCAAACAAGTAAAAAATTCCGCAAAGTCGCGGATCGCGCAATTTTTGGCAATTTCGCGTTCTCCGCGGAACGCGAAATTACCCAAATTCCGCAAATTCCACGAGCGGAACGGAATTTACCGCCCAGGCCTAAGTAAAAGTCACCAATTGCTGCTGGCACATTAGCAGCTACTGATGACATCAGCAAAGCGAAACCACTGCCATACCCAGAGAAAGATCTGCTTGAGGGTAGAAATGTCCAGAGGGAGGACATCACCTACATAGGAAGAGCAGGGGAGGCGTGGAAAGAAGTTTTTAGACAAAGAGCTGGATATGCTAATACATCAGCACAAGAACATCTGTTTTATTTTGGCCAGACAGCAAAAAACGTCCTACATTCAACAAAGAAACACATATTGTAGTATACAAGACCGTTTCAATTCCGTGGGAAACAACTAAAAGCAGTATGACATTAGGCCCATGACCAAGGACAAGCTATCTGTAAAACTCTCTGAAGCATCTGTGTGTTTACAAGGAAGCAATCATAAAACGATTCCCACACACATAGAATTGATGGAGCAACACTTGTGGTGCCAGATACAAAACCTAGGCCAGATGGCACCGAAAGTGCAGAGTATGATGTAAATGCAGGCCTCTCACCTGGTAATTCCATTGTCATATAAAATAAACAGAGTAGTTGAATCTCACAAACCACACACAGTATTGCTGCTTTAAATACATTAAGAAATCATAATACAGGCATATGTGCGAATACACATGTAACTGTTATATTTGGAAAAACTTACTCATAGAGTCATCAAAAGAGACAGAACTATTATTTGAAGGTATTCACTCACAATTATTAAGTGTTTGGTATATTCCCGTGAGAGTTTGAAACTGTTTATCTATACACAGGTGTATAGATTTCCCACCTGCCACAGATGAGGAAGAGAGTAACTCTATGCATATTGACAAAATAACACTCAAAGAACAAACAAGTGAGGAGACCAATGTAAAACATCCAGAGCCTCTTAAAATACAGCCCAACAAAGGACTAAGAAGGAAACACCAAAAGTTGAGACTACTTTTATCCTATCCCTGTTGCTGAGACACACGATTCACAAGAATCATGGAACTTGGATTTATTGGTACATGTGCAAACGAAACAACTGTATTTGACAAGAATGCTAGATAGGAGAACAAGTACAATAGAACAGAGTGTGACTTAATATTTGTAATGGACACCCTTGGACAAATTAATCACACACATGGTATGTGTTATAGCTAAGACAGTGTAGTCACTTGCTCAAAAGGAGGTCCATGGAAGAAGCTCAACAGTGTGGACTGTTGACTTAGATGAGATGTGACCAACTTGCAAATGTGCTAGCTATACTTAGTCAATATTTGTTTGATACACAAGGACACAATGGAGTAACAATCGTTATGCATACAGTATATTTACAGCGACCCAATGCCCTCTTCCGATGCCCCAAACCGTTTACCCAAATCCTTGGAATGTTTGGTGGGACGACCCTGTGCCTCATATACTGGCTCTCCTGTTAAGCTCACCAATCTACTCCTCGTCACCAGGTCGACAGCTTCGGTGCCTTGGGGGCCTTCCAGCGGGCTGCAATGTCTCTCTTAGCCACTACCAGGGCAAGACTCAACAGCGCCCTGTCGTCCCGGGAGCCCCCCACAACATCATCCACTGCCAACAGGATCAAGAGGGGGAAGAGTTCCAATGTTAGACCTCAACATTTGATAGCTCAGCCAACACCACCTCCCAGTAGCATGTTATTATGGGGCAAGACCATACCATGTGAAAGAAATCTGCCGGCGTTGGGAGCAACATCCACACTCAGGGTTACCTCTGAGGTCTGCTCAAAACAGCCTGGCGGGGGTGAGATTAGCACAATGTAGATAGTATGTCTGCACCAAGCGGAACCTGGAAGAGATTGTAAGGACTTTGGGGACCATTAGAGTGTCTCACCAATCCTCATCCTCTAAGGGTCCAAGCCACGTCTCCCAATGGGTACCGAGAGTATTGTCAAGGTATGATAAATCTGGGAAAACCTCCCTTACCAAGAGCCCCATCATTAACGTGGCCTTGATGAGACTGAAATCTGGGATACATGTATCTGGTAGGATGTGTACTTCTTAGGGCATGGCGTAAGTGGTGAAATTTATGAAATTGTGTTTTGGATAACATGTACATTTGCTGAAGCTCCTGAAAGGAACCCATATGCGAGCTTGCCCACTCATCGTCAAAGAGAGTGACTCTGATGGCGTCCCAACAAACAAATCCGTCAAGCGCAGCCACCTCCCCCAATCATGTACTGTGCCACACGGAGGTGAGTTCAATGATTTTCTTACACCAAAATCTTCCTTTTTAATACATAGTGGTCATGCCTAGGGTAGGCCCTAAACAGCCCAGAGGTCAGGGTGCAGTGTATTTAAAAAGTTGGACATGTACCTTTAAGCTTTACATATCCTGGTAGTGAAAAACTCGTAAATTAGATTTTCACTACTGCAAGGCCTACCTCTCCTATAGGATAACATATGGTTAACTTATTACATTTAATAAGTGCTAACTTTCAATTGGGCGCAAGTAGGAATGTCAAGTGTGATGCCTAGAGAATTTCAATTTAGAGCCCTCTTTATTGGTAAAGACGGGTTTTAAGTCAAAATTCTGAAAATTCCACTTTTAGAAAGTTGGCATTTTCTTGTCCAAACCATTTGATGTCTGCTGCCTGTATCCTGGGTCACATGACTAGGTGTAGCTGGCAGTGTGTCCTTGTGTATTGCTCCCAGACAGTGAGACAAAGGGAACAAAGGTGTTGGCAGGATAGTCACTCTGACTTAACGAGGGGGCAGAGATGTCACCTATCCTACTTGCACATTTCAAAGGGCCAGCCTGAAGACACTCACAAATGGTTTGTCACTGGTCTTTTGTGTCCCCAGACAATCCGGTGCCAGGGCTAGGAGGAAAGGGATGCCTGGCACCTCAGTGAGGTGGAAACCTTCAGAACCTGTGGATGATTTGAAAGAAGGGCTACTCTTATACTTTGCTTAAGGAATGGCTGCCACTCTGCTGCCCTGATGTGCCACCCTGCTGCCCTACTGCCTGAATGAGAAGACTGCACCTGCATCTGCATCCACGACCACCAAAGTCACTCCAAGGGCTAGTTAGCTGGCCTCCGGAGAGGAGCCTCAGGGACAGAAAAGGCTCCAACAACCCTGAACCCAGCACCTGGACCCTGCCAGTTGTGAACTCTGCCATCCCAAGTGGTGCCACCCCAGTCCTGGACCCTTGGAAGTGGGTATGAAGGTGCTCTGCCAGCCCAGCTGTGGTCCCCGCAAAACTGACGTAGTACAATGCATCGCCTTGCAAGAATCTTCATTGGAACCACTGCATTATGCATCCCCTACGCAGGATGTTGCTTCGCAGTCCTGCACCTTGTCAGAATAGTTGCTGTGCGACACATCTCTATACAAGGACATTGCATCGCCCACCAGCTCATAGGAACCACAGCTGCATGATGCATATTCACACAAGAACCTTGCATCAAACATTGCGCGACTCATCTCCGAGCAAGGGCCTCACATCGCAGGACTCTACAACCAGGATTTAAGGTAATTTGTTCAGAGGGCCTAACGGGGTCCCTATAGCTGGCCCGCTCTCTGTCACAGTCAGCCTGAACTTTCAACTTTGTCCCAGCCTTCCACAACCAGATATCCATCGTTGGTGCTTTGTGCTTTTTGCCACCATTTTCACTACAATCTTTAAAACTGCATACCTCCGGTTCTACTTATTGGATTTTGTCTTTTTGCTCGTAAATTATTTATGAAATTTTACTCTATTTTTCTACAATGGTTAGGATTTTTCTTGTGTTGTGTTTCACTTTATTACTGTTTGAAATACTGCATAAATACTTTAAACATTGCCTCTAAGTTAGGACTGACTGCTCTGTACCAAGCTAACAGAGGGTTGAGCAAAGGTTAATTTGGGGTTTGCTTGTGACTTCACCCTGACAAGGATTGTGGTCACTGCTTGAGTAGGGTTTCACTATCCTCAACCAGTATCCCAATTTCTTACATTGATTTTCAGTCTTGTGTTTGTGCAGTGCCATACTGTGATTTTGTGTTACACTAAAACCCAGGTAAATAAATTGACATCAGCTCAAGCCTTTTTTAAATTCTATTTTTTCTCTCAATTGGTAATCTTCCCAAATGTAGTTTCTACCTTACCTTCATTAACTTGGGATTCTTTTGTTGTTGCAGCTGTGATACCTTACCAGAATGGAAATGGATCCCAACTGCCTATTGTAGTACAATATGAGGGAGCTGAAGAAGTTCTACAATGAGAGGAGGCTCTTTGTGAACAAGGGGTGCACTAAGTAGGACCTATGAGATGTTCTGTATGAGTATGAGGTAGCACACTGGTGGCTAACCCGGCCAGAGCACCAAGAGGGCGATGGCCCGAGAAGGTAGGGAAATTACTTAGCAATTGCTCCGGAGGAGAGAGAGAAGAGGACCCACAGAAACTTGGTCCCCTGCTAGATCCCCCGCTGTAAGCAGTAAATACTCTCACCCCCTGCCTCTTAAAGATTTGAATGACAGACAGGCTGAGAGGGACCTGAAGCTGGAGCTAGCCAGACGGGCTGCAGAAGAGATAAGTGTTGAGGCAGAGAAAGCCTTAGCAGAAGAGAGAAAAATGAGATGGAAAGAGCCTTGGAGGAGAGAAAATGTTGTTGACTCATGCACTTAGTCTAAAGGAGCTGGACTAGGAGGCCAAACAGCTGTCAGAGTCCAGCAGAAATGGTAGCTGCGATATGGCAGTTGTTGGAAGTGGAGGTCCCTGTCGCTTACCGACGCCACCAAATGCTGGAGGCGTGCACCCTCAACCCCTCGCTTCAACGTTAGGCTAAGTAAGGACACCATCTGAGATAGCCCTGCTCACTCCCTTAGTAGCTTGGCACAAGCAGCCAGGCTTATCTCCAAGGCACGAGTGTTCAGTATGTGCAACCACGCTCACAATAACCCCATGATGTCATCACAAATAGACTCCACACGAGTATTGATAAAAGAGTATAATCTTTATATAAGAAATTATACGATACAACCACACGATACAAAATCAACATATAAGAATGGGTAGTATTCTTTCCGGTGGGTTGGTAGGTTCTAATCCCAACCACTGCGTCTAACCAACAGTTAAGCTCTTCTCTAACCATTTCCCAATAGGTTAGACCAGTCGTATTGCTAGAAACACACACGTTGCATAAGGAAACAATACTGCAATGCGTAACGATATTCTCTTATACTGTGCAACAGAGAAATAATGCCATACGTAGCGCCACAGTCTTGTACTTTGCAATTGAAGGAATAATGCAATGCGTATCACCACCAGCATGCCCTGTACCAGGAAGAAACAAAGCAATGCGTCATGCTACCATCCTGTGCGGTGCAATAAAGAAATAATACACTGCGCCACGTTATACTCAGATACTGTGCACTGACGAAATCATACAATGCGCTACGTTACAATCAAATAAGTTGCATGGGAGAAATAACGCATTGCGTAGCGCACCAAGCATAAAGTTCGTTAGGCACAAATGAGGTCAGGCGTCATACGACTGTTTGATAGTTCGTTAGCAGCAATAATGCAATTGTGTAATACAACAGTTTTACGTGCTCCAGTAACAGTGCCCCCGTTATGGATCAAATGATGACACACAAAGTACTGCTTCCCACTCCGGCCCCAGTACTGCCCCGTCCTGGGTCAGCATGGGCCGGGATCCGAGCCGAAGCAACGGCTCGCGCAGCTGACTGAGCGGGAGGCCAAGAGAGTGTCCCTCCGGGCCCGCACCCCACCCCAGGTGTTGATCCACGTTACCTGGGGGGGCGCGGTCCCACTCTCCTCCCCGACGTCAGCGACTTGGGCCTTGATCCAGAACTCCGTCACGGGTTTTGGCGGACTCGGGCCGGCGGCTCAGCTCTTCCGTGGCTTCCGGTCCAGGCCGCTACTGATGGACTCCGAGGGCCCCGATGACTTGGCCCTCACTCCGGCAGACTCGGTCCACACCGAGACCCGCCCTCAGCACTGTGGAGACTTTACTTCAGTTTGGTGCACAACCTAACCCGGCACTCCTCACCAGCACCTCAGGTTGTACTTCGACACGCACACCGCGCGTCCGAAACTTGCCTCTTCTCTGGTGCTCATGACGATCCGGCGCTCTTCACCAATGCTCCGCTTGCACCTCAACACGCACCCTGTGCGTTCGAGCCTCGCCTCTTCTCCCGGTGCACACGATGTCCAGGCGCTCTTCCTCACGCCCTGGCTGCACCACGACATGCACTCCTGCGCGTCCGAGTCTCACCTCTTCTCCCGGTGCACACGATGTCCAGGCGCTCTTCCTTACACCCTGGCTGCACCACGACACGCACCCTTGCACGTCGGAGACTCACTTCTTCTTTTGGTGCCTACGAGGTCCAGGCGCTCCTCACCAATACCCGGGCTGCACCACAACACGCACCCAGCGCGTCCGAGACTCACTTCTTCCGCTGGTGCACACGATGTCCAGGTGCTCCTCACCAACGCCCTGACTGCACCACGACACGCACACTGCGTGTCCGAGTCTCGCTGCTTCCTTTGGTGCACACGAGGCCCAGGCGCTCTTCACTAGCACCCGGGCTGCACCACGACATGCACACTTGCACGTCCTCGCCTCGTCTCCCTGTGCACTCCACGACCAGACGCTCCTCACAAACGCCTTGGCCTGCATCACTACACGCACTCTGCGCTTCTTAGACTTAGCTTACTCCTGCGTGCCCACGATCACACGGCACAACTTCTGAGGGTCTCAAGTGGCACAAAGCACGCGCACACCGCGTTGCTTGGGACTTCTCCGGAAACTTTTATGATCCTGTATTTCCAAACAGGGAGCCAGCTCACCTCGGGCCCTTGGGGTTACAAGACACAGCACAAAGCACAGTCTTCTTCAAGCAGGGGGACCCAGCGCCTCCAAGCACACTCCCAACAGCCTCTACCTTAGTTAGAACAGCAAACTGCAGACCAGCCCCAGATCACGAAGCAAGGATTGGTCTATCCACCACAGTCTCTTCAGTTGTTCCTTCTTTAGCAGAGGTTCCTCTTGACCACAGAATGGGTTCAAGCCTTTTCAGTCTCAATCCATATCTGTTTCATTCCAACGTTCAGGGGTTTCAGCTCGCATAGTTATACCCCTTACTGTCTTTGAAGTTTGTATGTGCTCAGGGGTCCCTGACCCCTCCCTAAATCAGTTCTGGGTGTCTCCCTCCCAGTGTCACCTCTCTCCCTTTGATACTGGGGGTCTGGATCCTTAATCACTCAGCAGGAGATGGGTCAATTGGTTGATAGCACCAGCCCAGGCCTTTTCACCTCCCGGGCTTCTCCTCCCCCTACTCTCCAGATGCAGGGCAGCCTGGTGCCTTCTCAACCCCTCCCTGGGTCAAGACCTCTCTCAGCTCCTCTCACCTTTCAATTCCAGACAGACAATCCACATTTCAGAAACACACAGAAATGCTTAGAGCACAAAACTCAGCCACTTCTAAAAGAGTGGTTTATAAACACACAGTGACAAAACCACCTTTACAGAAAGATGCATTATGACACTGTGAGTTCACACATACCAAACTTCACCTCTCCATTATAAACTGACAGGAAACTAGGCTAACAAATACAACACCTAGTCTCCCCCATTCTGTCCTATGGGCAGAATGACCTTTCAGCAGTGAAAAACGAAATGGAGAGTTTTTCTCTGCCAGAACACAACACACACCTCAGTTTATGTTCTGCCGTTTACCTACACTGCACCCTGCCCAGGGGTTACCTGAGACCTACCACAGGGGTGCCCCATGTGTATGTAAAAGGGAAAGTCAGGCCTGACAAGTGGTTGCACTTGTCAGGACAACATGCTAACTTAGCATTCTGCGCGCAGGCCCTACACTGAAGGCCTGAGTTCCCTTCTCTGTGCGCCCTTGCATTACTAGCCCTTGCACACACAGTGCACATCACTAGGGACTTTTACTAGTAAGGCAAACATACCAATCATGGCTAACCAATCACCATACATTTTACACAGGGAACTCCTGTACTTTGACACTGATCAGCAGTTGCAAAGTACCCAAAGCATCTAAATTGGCATCTCTAGGTCAGGAAAACGGTCTAGAGGGAAAGCAAAAAGTTTAGGGAACTTCAACCAAAAAGGCCAAGTCCTACACAAGTGTCCAAAAGAGATCAAGGAGGCCACCTACTTAATGATGTGGTGCCCAGCTTTGAGGTAGGCGATGATACTGATAGATGGTTTGCAGCCTATGAAGTAGCCCTTAGAATACACAGGGTCCCAGAGGAGTTTGAGGGGGGGCATTCTGTTGAGGTACATACCAGCTATAAGAAGGGATACTGCAGTGATCACTTCATACACAGGTAAGCATCAGAAACATCCTTTATTAACCACAACCTCACAGCTCCATAGAAGACTAACTGAAATAAAACCCCTGCAAAACGTGAAGGACAACATTCTAATCGAACTCTACATATGTCAGTACATGCATAATGAATACCACAACATCTCCTCTCTTTAAAACTCAACATAATAGATATAACATAAGATGACTATAATATATATTATGTTAATAAAATATAATATACATCTAAAAATATGAATATATGCTACCCAAGCAAACATAAGATAGAGGCAAACAAAAAAACAAAATAAAATACCCAAAAAGATTTTAAAAAATCTTACATAAAATACATTGTACCACTATACAATGAACTACGTAGCAAAGACAATTACATCAATTAAATCATCCCCACCCCAACCTTTGAGGAGCTTTCACCCTCCTACCACTTCTACCTGGCGCAATATGCGGGACACCCTCATTATCCTCCTTTCCTTGCATCACCTGACGATCTACCGGCACCTTAAATACTCTGGATATATTTTACCAATCTTTCCCTCTGCTCCTAACTACATTCTGAGTAACAGCATCAACCCACATGGGTGGAAGAATTTATAAAGACCTTTGGACACTCTCTCTGGATGTTTAATTCTGATTCAATCTCCAACCTGTATCCTGGATATATTTTCTTTGACATTCTGCATGAGATCCAAACTCTCCTTCATAGCCTTCTGATTTTGCTGTACTGTTGATCTGACTTCAAGATCTATACTCTTTTATTGACTGACACGTAAGCCTCATTTTTTCATCCAAGTAGGACACATCTCAAAAGAATCAATACACCCTCTCAAAATTTCAAACTGACTTTTGCCAGTCACCCGGCTAGGCATGGAGCGATGTGCCCATTACATGCTCTGAATTGCCTTCATAACATCCATTCTATTACTCACTGCCCAATACAAAACCTTTTGCTTGGGGATGATATAGAGCAACTCTGTGGTCAACAGTATTGGATTGCTTGAAAAACATTTCTTGCGACACAAACTATACTCCATCATTGGGCACTACTCCGGTGAACCATTCTCTGGCAAACATTGTTTGAAAGAACTTAATGATCCCAAGTGTGTTGGCATAAATTATACTTCCCACCATTTGCTGAAGTAATCTGCCAAAATGACCACAAATTTATTTTTCTCAGGTAACACGTGGAAAGTCCAATAAAATCCACACCCAGTTTAATCCATGGTTCATCGGGCAATTCAACTGGCTGACAGGGCAGGGTGTATGTTTTCATTACCTTGTCACTGGTTGAGCACACAACACTCACTTTGACTATTTCTGATATCTGAACAACTATAGATGGCCACCAAAATACACAAATTCATTAATCTGTGATCTTAAACCCTCTGGTGGGATGAATTTATCACCCTGCATCACCATACTCTTTTTCTCCAAAGATAACTCATCAAATATTTAAAAAAATGGATGCACATCATGTGGAAGATTTTTCTGTTGCGACCACCCCTTTACTACATATTCAAACACTACACTCAAAACTCCATCATTTTCCAATTCTGCAAACCATTGGTCTTCAGTAAACCCTCCTGACAAGCAAGCATCAACCGCAGCTATTTCTCCTCACCTGAACCTCAAACATCACTCACTACCACAGGCATATGGGAGCTTGAAAGAAATTAGCTCTAACATGTTTATCACCAGGTATTTGTTCCACCGTGAAGTATTGGAACCATTTAGAACCCAACCTGGTAATCATTGGCATGTGATCTTTAATGGCATTCCCTTTAAGAATATAAACAAGAGGCTTGTGCTCCGTCAGTAACCAAAAACATCTGCTCCCCAGAAAACTCCTAAATCTTTTGATCGCGCAACAACATTCAATCACTGAATAATTAATTTCAGTGGCAGAGAGAACTCAGGAAGCAAAACGTACAGTACATTCTTGACCTTGACAAATTTGAGTAATCATTCCCCCAAAACCAATCAGACTCGCATTAACTGATACAATGCACTCTTTATTAGCCTCAAATGGAGGGAGTTATTTCTGAGAAGCAAGCTCATTCTTTACTTGAAAAAATTATTCTTCACACTCTTCATCCTATAAGAAAGTTTTTCTCCTTCTTAATAAAGATCTCAACTTTTCAGTTTTAACAGCAAAATTCGGTACAAATTTGGAATAAAATTCACAAACCCTCAGGAATGATGACACTTGATCTTTGTTAGTAGGACTAGGAGCCTGGACAATTGCTTCAGTGAAACCTAGGCATGATTCCACCCCCTTCTGAGAAATCACACGCTCCAAACTTTAATGCAATTCATCACAAGGACACTCTTCTGTTTGTTAGCCACAATACCAGCTCCTGCAATCTAGAAAAAACTACATTCAAGGTTTTATCATGTTCCATTTTGTTTTTCCATTGAAGCAGAATATCATCCTGACAGGCCATGGTACCTGCATCACCCTCTAACAGTCTTTCAATAACGTGCTGAATTACAGTGGTAGCAGATGCTAATCTAAAAGGCATTCTCGAGACTTAGTTGTGCCCACAAATGAAACAAAAGCAGTAAGGTGTCTACATGCAGCATCCAATTCAACTTGATGATACGCCGAAGCTAAATCTATTTTGGAAAAAAACTTAGCTCCAGCAAATTTAGTAACAATATCATCTATCCTCTGTAAGGGATGTGAGTCCACCCATATCTCCTGATTGAGACTACACAAATCAGCACACACCCTCAAAGCTCAATTTCTTTTCCTAGGTATGATCTGCGGAGACAACCAGAATGATGATTCAATGGGTTGAAAAACCCTCTCACACATTTGTTTCAATTTGTCTGCCAAATCCTCTCTCACACTGAATGGGCCATTACGCAATTTATGCTTGACCGTTGTGGCCCCTTTCTTAACTTTGATTTTATGTATAAATCTTTTGATATGACCTAACATATCAGAAAAAAATTTTTGTAAGCATCCTGCCTAATCGTTGATTCATCTTAATCCTCATCCCCCACAAGTAAACCTGTTCTTCGGTCCCTGATCTTAAAGCATGCCAAATAATCCTTAATGGTACCAACCCAAAATATTAGCAACATAAATGTTTCCTTAAAGAATAGATTCTTACATTTCAAATTGGTGATAAAATATCCCCCTAACTCAATTTTACTTCCCACATATGACACAGGACTTCTGTAAGGGGGCCCAAATTGTTTTTCAATCCACTTTTCTTCGAACAACTCTTCTGCTTTATTTTAAACAAGACTAGGGTTTTGTTGGCCTTTACCATCACATTCTGCTTTTCACCCTGATCTTTAACTGCTCCCACAGCCATTTTATCATTTCAAACTATCTATTTAGATGAAGCCTGAGATATCTCAATACTTTTCACAATACTAATGGTTTCCTGTAAAGATAGATTCTTAAGAGTATGCAACTTCTCTTGATCTTTCTTGTCCCTACATCATACCACAATTTGATCTCTTATTAGCTGAGATGTGAATTCCCCAAATCCACATTCTGCAGCTAATATGGACAAAGCTGTCACATTAGTATCAATACCCTCATCCATCTGCTGATCCCTAGTAGAAAGATTATGTTTCACAGCAACCAGACTCAGTTGTTCATCAAACTGTTTTTCAATCTGCGCACAGCATTCTGAAAGTCCTCCAACTCTTCTTCCCCTTCTGCTACCTCCACATGTGGCAAATGTTTAAGACTGCTTGCCCTTAGGTCACATATTTATAATGTTTTCCTCTTGTTCAAGACAATCACTCAACTTGGCTGAAATAAAATGTAGAAATAATCCAATTCAATTCCGCACCACCATGGACTGTGTAGACACTAAAACATGGAATACCACTTACTTCATGTCAATGTCAGAAGAAAACAGAAGAAAAAACCTTTCCAAAAAACAATCAGTGAAATACTGTACTGAGTCAATGTTCCCCAAATGTGTATGAGATGGACAAGTGGGCTGTGCAACTAAAAATGCTGTAATCCTTCCATGCTCACAAAATGAAAACTACAGCTGCATAAAAATCACCAAGTACACTGGCGTAGAGAGTGAACTGTAAAGAATCTCACAGCCTCCTGAATCAGAATGGCTCCAACATAAATGAGTAGATGTCAGCATTTCCCCATTCAAACTAGTGTTGTGTTGCTCCTCTCCAACAGAAATAAGCAGATGGCACTGTTTCCCAAAATTAAAATGACGTTGCCTTGCTCCTTTTCATAGTGAGGTTACACTTCCCGAACCAAAATGGCACTGAGATACTCCGAGATAGCCAAAACTTTCCCAACAAGATGGCACAAAGATAATTTAAAATAGTGTCACATCCCTCATTTCCATAATGGAGCCAGACCTCCTGCACTCCTTGGAAACAAAAATGTAAGATGATCCAGCAGATCTCAACTAATTCCACAGAGCAGTCACTCAAACAGATTTTCGCCAAATCTGCTGAGCGGATCCTACAACTCATAAGGACAAATTGTGATCTTCCACAAACAGATCGATGTGATAGACACTGCCAGCATACGTAGAAAGATTTTCCATACGTGTGGGTAAGGCTAAGGTGAAACCTGTTGCCAAATTTGTAGTGATCTATTCCTACACAGGTAAGTGTCAGGACGATCCTTTATTCACCGCAACCTCATAGCTCCACAGGAATCTAACTGAAATAGAACCCCTGCAAAACTTGAAGGACAACATTCTAATAGAACATGTATAATGAATATCACAGATACCCTGTTGGCTTTAGAGGGAATATGTGACGTTACAACGCATGCCATTACATCGCATGCCGTTGCAACGCCAAACTTTACCCCGAATTTCTGTCGGGGGAGTGCTGGAAGTTGGAATAGATTAATTTTCTATTCCAACTCCAGTGTGTGCAACAGTAGGGAAGGTGTTGGAGTTAAATCCAACACCTTCTACCCACTGCTGCACACCTTTTTTGTTCAACGGCAGGCGATATAACTGCATGCTTTGTAACGGTTGCGTTGTAAAGGCTGCTTCCCCTTTAGAGGTGGCTGACCAGACAGCCTACACCCCCATGAAAGTTACCCTTATCCCTAAGTTTAGTCTCACCTTGAAGGGATACCGTTTAAGATTTAGGTACAGTCGTAGACTGGCTGACCAGTCTTGGGTAGATTTTTTCTGGACTTCTTCAGTAAAGCACTGAATTCTTGGATGAAGGGCAGCAAAGTGACTAGTTATGAAGATCTGTATGATCATATTTTGAGAGAGCATATGCTCAGTAACTGTTTCATAGAGTTGCACCAACACCTGGTTGACTTTAACCTTACTGCCCCAAAAGAGCTTTCCAAGGAAGCAGAACTATGGGTTAGTACCAGAGTGTCTGGGAAGGTAGATGGGAGTGATACTGAGGAAGGTGGTTCAGGTTCCCCCCACCAGAGTGAGAGGGAGGTACACAGTGACCCAGACAGGTCCCAGTTAAGTGTGTGGGGGAAGGCTTCCCATGCCTCTTCTAAGAGTAGTAGGGAAGGTTCTGGTGGGCAGAGACCCAGGTCACCCAATTTCCAACACCAGTGTTTTTATTGCTCACAGTTGGGGCATAAGCAAGAGGACCTAGTCTGTGCCAAAGGACCATCCACTGGAGGCAGTTCCACGGTGTCAGGACACCTGGGAGGGGCGACTGCCCAGTGCAACCGGAACACTCCGTTTTCTGTGTAACACTCCAAAGTTGAGGGTATGGAAGACCATATGGAGGAGCAGAGGGAGGAAGGACTCATCCCCAGCACCTTTTGTGCCTTAGTGTACAGACCCTAGTCTGAGTGGCCATTCTCAGGCTACCACCTCAGGGCTGGTGGGAAGTAGAGTGGAGAAAGGGTGCCTAACACTTGGGGCTGTTGCCCCCACTCTGAGAATCCTCAGAGGGCAGAGAACCCTGGATAGCCCGGGCCTGGCTCCTGACACTGACAGCCTCTGTTGGTTGCTGTTCTTATGGGCAGAGTTTTCCTTGGGCTGAGTCTGATCCAAGGTGTGGAATGAGCTACATCCCTATGTTGGCCATGATGGTATTGTTTGCCTACTGGGATGCATCTGTGAGCATATTAAGCTTAGTTGCCTCACAGATGGGGCCCACAAGTGAGGAGAAGGGCCCCTGCATAACAGGGCCTTCGACCATGTTCTATCTTTGAAGCAGGGAATCCCATCAAGGAATTGATTAGTCTACCATGGCTTTTGGCTGGAGGGGGTCATGTTGAACTTGGCACATTCTGCAGGGTCATCCCAAAACGTTTTGCCTTCATCCTCCTGTTTTCTGAACGTGTTTTTATTTAATTTTAGGACTCTGCACACTATACCACTGCTAACCAGGGCTAAAATGCTTGTTCTCTTTCCCTTAACATTGTGAACAGTGAACACAAACAGTAATAAATTAAAACACAACAGCATTTAGAAAAGTAGAGTACATTTTTATAAATTATCTGACATCAAAATAATAATAATGAAATCAGTAGAAATGGACGTACACATTTTTAAAGTTTAGGGTAAAAACTATTGCCTAAAAGAACAAAGCACCATCCTCAGACATATGGTCAAATGGGACCAGGCCAAAGTCGAAACATATGGGCGAATGTGAGGAAGCAGGGGGTTGGGCCGGGTTGGTGCTTACCTTTGGACTTTGTGGATGTTCAGTGGGGCAAGGCTACAGGCGGGCTCCCAGGAGGAGGCGTAGTTGTCAGGGAGCCGCTGGATGAAGTTGCAGTGAAGATTTCCACGTTTGAACTTAGTCTCTTTTCTTAGAAGTCGAAATCTTCAACAGGACAAGGCTGGAGGCTGTAGTCGACGAGGGCTCCACAAGGCCGTATTACCCTTCTGTGAAGGACCCCTGAACAGGATTTGGTGCTGTGGAGAAGAACATAGTGGGAGCTGCCGTGAAATCAGACCGACTGACGATGCACCTTGGGTAACTAGCTGAGCAGGTTGGTCCTGGTCTCCTTTCTATTCTCAGAGTAGTTTTTAGCCAAAAACATTCTAAGTCCCAAGTTTTGGGATTTTGGGAACCTTTAGCACCAGAGTCCAAGACTGGAGTTGCACCACTTGGGGGTTAGGACTCACTCAGGCGGGGTCCAGGTACTGGTTCAAGATAGTTGGAGCCATAATCAGGAGGCCGGCAACTAGCCCTTGGAGTCACTCTTGTATTCCTGGGTTCAAAAAAGTGGAATAGGACTCAGACAGCAGGGGAGGCATCTAAGGGTTCATGGAAAACTTCAGACAGCAGAGCAGCCCTTCCAGGTGCAGCAAAACAGTTTTCTGTAGTACACAGCAGGCCGCAGCAGCAGTCAGTACTCTGAGAGTCCTTCTGCAGATCCAGAAATTGGACTGACAAGTGGGTCTGAGGGTGCTGTTTTCATACCTGGCACCTTCTTTGAAGTAGGAAAAGTTTCTAGAGAATTCCCTTTGAAGTGCTTGAAGGTTCCAGCCTGGCTGCCTGAACAATAAAGTGTTGTGATGTCCTTTGTGTGAAGGCAGGGCACAGCCTAATGATTTGCAAGTTGGGCTGTGTGCAGCTCCACTCCCCCATCCTGCCAGTGTTGGTCCATCTCAGTACACCTAAACCCTTTATTGTGTGTCTGTCTAGGAGGAATAAACAAAGTCCAACTACCAACTACACCCAGTCATGTGACCCAGGAACAGACTGCAGGCACAAAATAGCTAGGGCAGTTAAATGCCACCTTTCTAAAGTGGCATTTTCAATATTTTAACTTAAAATGAGACTTTTTCCATAAAAGTACATGTCCACTCTTTTAATTGCAATGCACCCAGCCCTTTGGCTGTCTAGACCCTATCTTAGGGGTGACATAAGTAATAAAAGGGGAGTTTAAGGCTAAGCAAGGGGTTTATTTTACTTTAAAACTGCATTCAGGCTGCGGTGGCAGTCCCAGGACATGTTTTAAGGGGCTACATAAGTGTGTGGCACAATAAGTGCTGTAGGTCCACTAGTAGCATTTAATTTACAGGCCCTGGGCATATAATGTACCACTTTTCAAAGTACGTAAAAGTAACCTTAATGTGTCAGGCATAATCTAATCTGATAGAGTGTTAAGGAGAGAGAACACGCACTTTAAAACTGGTTAGCAGTGGTAAAGAACAGAGAGTCCTAAGGCTGGCAAAAATGAATTCTGAAAAAGAGATGGGTGAAGGAAAAAATTAGGCAAGAAGATCACCTTAAGGCTGACAGGTCTGGGGGCGTGGCTAACCACCGAACATGGCAGACGTATAGTTACGGAGCTCATGGCCCGGAACCCGTAATTCCTGCAAAAAACATCCGTACAAGCGCAATATTGGCCACCACTTTCTGGCGCAATGATCTACAAGATCCGAGGATGGTGAGGGATCACCGCCGGTGCCTGACATCCATTCCCGCACCTGATTCCACGACGTGGCGAAGAAGATGGAGAGGCAGCAAAATGGCAGACCCCCTCCTCTCCTGCAGCTCGGGAGGTAGGAGCGCTGCACTGAGGCCTCAGTGGGACATGCAACACTCAGCAAGCTGCTCACCGCGCGCGCCGCTGCAGCACGAGATCGTGGACCGGGTGGCAGGCCCCTCGCTGCGGACTACTGCTGGTTTGGCTGAGCGAGGATCCGACAGGAGCGCCCATACGCTTGAGCGGAGGGGTCGCTATGTTGCCGGACCTGCGTTGCCACTGGAGACGGTGAAACCCCTGCGAGGTCTAACGTGACCTGGACGTCCAGAAGATATGATGCGAGAGGGAGTGTTCCGAGTCGGCGGAGGAACGGCTAAACACCATCGCGGAAACCTGCGTCACTGGGCCTAACACCGGCATTTCCACCGAAACGGTAAGCGGGTGGGGTTGACCTGAACGCTGACTGAAGGCCGCGACCCCGCCCTGAAAATAAGAATAAGCGCTGGGACACTCCTGCTTGTGTTGTTGAAGGATGAAAATACAATTTCCCCCTATGAAATGTGCCGCAGCGGGCTGGTGTGGGCCCTCCTCACTGCTTCAAATACCAGCGCCGATCCCAATATGAAACTGGACTGTGGCCAGCTAGTGGGGAGGGTACATCTAGGGAATATCGAGAACCAGGGAGCACGACCCTGGTAAAATGCATCGCCTATACTCCCCTACCCCTGCACATGGAATAAAGACCATGCATCACCCGATGTAACCGTGCAGTAGTGTGAGGCGCAACGACAACAGCGTGAAAAAGGCACACAGACGAAGTAAGAGGAAGATGAACTGCGGCAGATTCCTATAACAAAAATAAAAAGGTGCTTTACACAACAAGAACTTGCCTGCATTTCATAATCGCTTTGGTGCAATAGCGAAAGTGTCACGATCCTCAAACTGCAGCTCCCACGACCCCCTAAAAATACCCGCCTACAATTTACGCTGCCACAGAACACGAGTGCAAATTCACAATGGGACGACCAAAGGGGGGCAAAAACCAAGAAACCGAAGACCCCAGCTCCTCCTCAAATACCACACCCACAAATACGCTCCCCCCCACACTAGAAAAGCACAGATAAACTGGACATTATCCTTCAAGAAATTAGGCAATCCCGTACATCACTGGAGCAACAATTGGGTTCACTCGCAGCAGAAGTAGCTTTAATCAGAGACGACCACAGAAAACTCTCAGACAAAGTAAATACCAATAAAGCAGCTCTGCAAGAACTGATTCCGAAGCAGAAGGAGCACTCTGCAGATTTAGAGCGCCTTCAACACCAGATCACGATTCTGCAAGAACGCGTAGAAGACACAGAGGGGCGATCACGCCGTAATAACATTCGCATTATAGGAATGCCTGAAAATGTTGAAGGAGAAAATGCTATGTCATTTATTGAAACATGGTTGAGGTCACTGCTGCAGACGGGAAAAATGATGAACACCTTTTGCATTGAGAGGGCTCACAGAGTTCCCACCAGGCAGATAGTGCCCGGCGCACCGCCTCGCCCAATTGTTGCTCGGGTGCTTAATTTTAGAGATCGAGATCTCATCCTGCAGGTGGCACGTGAGAAAGCCCCAATAATGAAGGACAATGTGCGGATATTACTGTTCCCAGATTACACACTTCAAGTTCAAAAACAAAGAGCAGCGTACCAGGGGGTTAAGAAACACATGCAAAGCATAAATCTGAAATCTGCCCTACTATACCCCGCCAAAATCAAAATTTTACATGATCAAAAGAGTCATTTTTTTGACACCCCGGATGAAGAGTGGGAATGGTTGGAGCACACTTTCCCTGATTTCCCTATTGACTCAGCGCATCGACAAAATGAAGATTTACTGCCCAGAAGACGGACGCAGCAACAACGGCAGAGGAGAACTACGAAGCTGGAGGAGGACCCAACTCCAACACCTGCACAGGTACTGGAAGAACAACGACAAGCCATAATATCCGCGGCCACATTCCATGAATACAGAACAATAACAGATGAGGAACTTTCCATGGCTGATACTGTACATTCGGAACCAGACAACAGTCAATTGCTCTTTTCATCCATATCTTCACAAACGATCACTGATCTGCTTAATTGAAGACTGAGAGACTACAAATCTCTGTGACTACAACAGCCGTCTCATGTGACTACTCGTTGGAAGCACGGGAACGGGTGACTGCCTGGGACATCAACGGCCATCCATGATGCTATTTGGTACTCACTTGCTGATGCGGAGAAGGTGAGACACCCAGTCGGGCTGTACAGCAAGACACATTGGGACGACCAGAAGTTCATTATAGACAGAGGTAAGAATGTTTCCACTACAGGTCGCAGGAAACCAGCTTTAATAAGGAACACTACATAGGCCCCTTGAGGGATAAACTGTAGCCCACGGTCTATAGCTTTGAACTCTGACAAATGGCGGGAACCGGGCGGGTGCCCGGGCCGGGGGATGATGGTCCTAATAAACGAGTCAATGGGACTTTTGGAGAACCCAGTATACCATGACATTACCATGACCCCAAAGCAATAGCAAAATGTTTGATTGTAGAATTGTTAGTATTTGTTTCTACAGTTTGGTCGAAAAAAGTTTTGAAGTTGGACCGAGTATTGGGTAGTTTAATGGGGAAGCTGACGAGCACTACTTGTTTTATTTGCAGGCTGGATAAGTCATCATTATGGTATGACAGCAAGGCACATGTACTCAATACAGCACTATAACTGTCTCACCTGGAATATAAGGGGAATGGGATCGCCACACAAAAGACACAGAATATATGCCCAATTAACTAGACGTAAGGCACAAATAGTGCTGTTACAAGAGATGCATTTAAATACAGCGGAAGTTACCAAATTACAAAAAAAGTGGAGAGGATAAATATATAGTACGGCTTACTCAGCTTTTGCCCAAGGAGTGACAGTGTGGATACGTTCAGGAGTGCCCTTTGTATTACAAGAAAAACAAATAGACAAAGAAGGCAGATACGTTTTGCTGCGAGGCATACTAGATGGTAGTCCCGTGGTGAGAGGCAGCTTATATGCTCCTAATTCAGACCAAGAACCATTTTACACTCAGGTGAATTCTGTACTCGCAGGCTGGACCGAATACCCATGGATCTTAGGCGGTGACTATAATGCAATCCCCGATATCACACTGGACCGTTCCCATCCCCCCCTGGTCGGGGCCCACACAAAACGACTATCTAATTTACTGCAAAATTGGACACGGGGCTGGTCCCTCATAGAGGTATGGCGAAGCCACAATAAGGGAATGCGGGAATACTCTTATTACTCACCTGTGCACGATTTACATACCAGGATAGACCATATATTTTGCAGCACATCACTTATAACGCAAACCACATGCTCCGCATATGTGGGCAAACCAATCTCAGATCATAGCACATTAGAAATAACATTTGCGTGGGGACGTGTTCCATCTCCAGTACCGACATGGAGATTTAATCCACAACACCTGGAGCCACAGACTTTTACGCATACTGTCTTGCCGCACAACTACAATGGCTATCATATTGGGTGGCAGGCCAAAATCTACGTGAAATAGCGTACACGCCACAAATGCTTGCACAAGGTAGATTACACCGTTTGCTGTGCCCCAATGCTACGCCCCCGCCCCTGTACCAAATGATGCTCAGAATTGCAATAGCTTACTGGAGATGGGCATTAAAGTACACAACAGATACCCCCAGCATACATGCCCAACATACCATTATTAGGCATCCCCACTAACACTGGAACGTTAACCAGTCGCCAGTTGGAACCCTGGACACAAGCTGGGGTGAGCACAGTTGGCGATCTCTTTGAAGAGGGGACACTCTTAACGCATACTGATTTCGCTAATGAACGAGGAGTACCAGAAACACTGTTCTTAACTCACGCAAGCCTAACAGCTTATATTAAGAGACAATGGGCTCTGCAGGGAACGGAGCCCGCAACAAATGAACTAGTTCACTTGATGTATCTTATGGGAACAGGAAGTCACCTTACACGATGGTTTTGCAAAGGTTTATGCACACACCAACCATCCCTGCTGAATTTAGTGCGCAGTAAATGGGAACGAGATATAAATAGGCCATTACTGGACAAGGAGTGGAATACTATACTTGAATACCCAAAACGAGTGTCCCGCAATATTCGTTTTAAATGTATCCAATATATGATAACCCAAAGGGCGTATTTAACACCACATAAAATAAATTCCATATATCCAAATGCCACTGCAACATGTCCCAGATGTGCTGAGCAAGAAGCAGACCTGATTTACATACTGTGGACCTGCGATAAACTGCGAGGGTACTGGGAGGGGGTATCCACAGTGTTGGGAGACATACTGAGCGATGGAGGATTACATACAGTTAAGCTTGTATTTTAGGTCTATATAAACGGCGAAAAGGCCAAGAGGTACACGCTAGGTTTGCAGACTTTGCTCTATTATTAGCCAAGCGAGGCATAACTAGGAGATGGAAATCTCCAACAGCCCCTACATTACAAGCCTGGAAGGATGAAGTAGACAAATGGGGATTAGCAGAAAGTGTAGCTATTCGTACAGAAGAAAGCAGAGGACTACGGAAAAATCCTATAGCCATGTGCTGGGACGTTATATTGGCATCCTTTAAAGCAACTGATGCCCTCAACACTGGAAATTAATACGCCTAGTAGACAATAGAGGTGATCCTAGAACTTAGCAACCCTAAAAAGTACAGGCACCAGAGACTTTCATATGAATCTGCACAGTACCCCACAACAAGAATCATTATATAGTACTGACTATATCAGTAGCAATCTTAACAATTTATCCCCTTTCTATGGCGTCATATCTCTCTTCTTTTAATTACCATGGAGCCGTCAGCAGGGAGGGTGGGGGGATAGTTTGACATGTTTAATTGTTATATAATTATTTTTTATGCACTGTAATCCTATTATTGTAACAGCAGGATCAACAACAACTGTCAATACGAGAAGTGCGCGGACAAGCACTACACTGATTAATTCAGAACCGAACAGTATATTACGGATACATTGTAATGTGATAATCACTTTGTTTCACTTGAATGTCCACTTGTATATTCCTAGCGTATAATTGTACTATTGGCTAAAATGCAGAAAATTAATAAAATTTGTTTAAAAAAAAAAAAGCCTGAGAGCTCTAACACCATGTTAGGCAGTGAGAGAGACAGGTCTGACAGTAGTGAAAACCAACTTTAGGAGTTGTTCACTACCAGGAGATGCAAACTTTAGTACACATGTCCTTCTTTTTAAATACAATGCACCCTGCCTTATGAGCCTTCATGGCCTAAATCAGAAGTAACTTCTAAGTATTAAAAGGAAGGTTTAGGCAGGCATGTTTTAAAAGGTTACTTCAGTGGGTGGCACAAAGAGTGCTGCAGGCCCCCCAGTAGCATTAGATTTACAGGCCCTGGTTACCTGCAGTGCCATTTATTAGGGACTTACAAGAAAATACGGGGCAGATTTACAAGCCCCCTGCGCCACCAGTACGTCACTTTTCGTGACGTACTGGTGGCGCAGGGGGCTCCTCGATATTTACAAGGAGAGGAAAAGCCACCATGCGTGACTTTTCCTCTCCTTGTAAATACCGTCCCTTCACACGCAGCACTTTGCGTTGAAGGGGCGTTCCATGGGTGTTGCTGTGGGTGTTCCCACGCAACACCCATGGAACAAGACACATCTCCAGATTTACGAGAAATCGTAAATCTGGAGATGCGTCTGAATGCTACGCCACCCTAGAGGTGGCGTAGCAAGGCGCACCGAGGATTTCTCCTCGTTTTTCCTCTTTCAATGCGTGCTGCATTCTGCAGCACGCATTGAAAGAGGAAAAGCCTGTACTGATTGTTTTTGTGCAGAAAGGTGCCCCTTCCTGCACAGAAACAATCTCCCCATGGCGCAGGCATCCTTGCACCATGGTGCAAGGGTGCCTGCGCCGGCGCTTGGCAGCTGTTTGTGCGCCAGCGCAGGAGAAACACAGGAATGCGACATATTCTTGTAAATATGTCGCATTCCTGTGCTCTGAAAGTGCCGCAGCGTGGCGCAGCCAAAGGGCTTGCAGCGCCACGCTGCGGCACTTTCTTGTAGATCTGCCCCTACATGTGCAAATTAGGTGTATGTCAGTTTTACCATGTTTGTACAAAGGAGTACAAACACTTTAACGCTGGTTAGCAGTGGCAAAGTGCACAGAATCCTAAAACCAACAAAAAACGAATTCAGCATAAAGGAGGCATCAAGGCAAAAGGTTTGGGGGAATACCACACCTAGGTTGTCAGATCCAACATAATAATGTGTGTGTTTGTATCATATTGCATCCCTTGTACAGTGCTCCAGGATTTAGGTAAAACATTTAAAGTTGTGTGCCGTACAACAGTAATGTTTAGTCACATCTAATCCAATGGGTAATGATAACGCAGTGCAGAATTCATAATACCTGCCTGACATCCTTTATGCATTGGATGTTTCACTTAGCAGTTACATCGTCTGCGGTAGTTATACGTTATATGCTAATTTATTTATGCCCTTCTCTTTTCATCATTTGTCTATACATCAAAAATAATCAAGTAACACGTCTGACTGGTATGTACTGTGATGGTTCATATGCATTTCATATTCATTTTTAATTGTTGCACATAATTGCCATCTGCTTTGACCTCATGGTATTTTGTGATGTCAATTTCTTATTTTTGCAGCAATTCACAATTTGAAAATGCTTAGTACATTATTGATATGCCATTTTGTAATTGCAATTTAAATTCATGTTTGGCAATTACCAAAACTACTATGCAATTTATGTGACTGACTCGATTTAGAGCCTCTGTGCATCACAACGTGCTACAATTGGTATCCAAATTGCAAAACATATGTGCATACTTGGCCATTGGTTTTATACAATGACCTCTAGTCCTCAAGTATCCTGCATCTCATGGGTCAATACTCATGTTAAGCACCTTGAGCATCATTTCGAGTATGTTGGTAATCCACATGGTGCAGGTACTGGGGCTAACTGGCCACACCAAGATTTCAAGTAAAGAGGGAACACCAAAGGTCTATAGTTTTTCACCCAGACATTTCATATGCTCTAAGTAGGCAAAATATGCAGTTGAAGATCTGTGATTGATTGGAAGACATATATGGAAATTGATGTTGAAACATCAACTGATGCATGTAATTCTCACAAAACATATATTCAGGAACATTTCCTCTCTCCCAGAATTACCAATGTCTGAGGTATCCCTAACTATGGTAGGAAAAATATAATGCTAGACTACTCATAAAGGGGCTGCTGGTGTAGGATTTTCACTAAATGGATTATGAATTCTGTCAAGGAATGAAAAATCAATAATAGTGTTATTCTTTTAAAGCAGGAGGCAGTTGATAGTGATATTCTACTTTTGAATAATGCATGTCGTTGATAGCTTTAATTAAGAAATATGAAATGGCCAGGAAGGGTCGAATATATATGTTGTCTTCCTCGATATTCCCCAAATTTATCATTCTGTGAACAGGAGCTTGTTCTGGACAAAGATTTTGACTGTAGTAACCAGTCGAAACCTTCTAGTCCTATGTACTAATAGGTCAGTTCACAATAAATGAATAGCGACCAACTATGATTGGAGGCCATCATAAGGATGGTGCCCTGCTGAGGTCAGCAGACTACCATGTCAGTGATTGCTTTTTAATAAAGCAAACATTTTTTTAAATGCAGACTTTGCAAAAAAGTCCCAACTACCCCCCTTGTCAGATATAGAAATGTGCAACAAAGCTGGACTTGAATACCTGTTATGCGTGTGATTGTCCTTTGTTAAAAATTGAGAGGAATCGCTGTTAGACCTAATATTTTAATCGCCTATTAATTGTTTTTACCTTTTAAACATTGAGAGGAATCGCTGCTAGACCCGATATTCTAATCGCCTATTAATTGTTTTTACCTTTAAAAATTGAGAGGAATCGCTGCTAGACCCGATATTCTAATCGCCTATTAATTGTTTTTACCTTTAAAAATTGAAAGAAAAACGCTGCTAGACCCGATATTTTACCACGTTTTACGGATTTCTATCGTTTGAAAACTGACACTATTTTTAAAATTGAAAACTTACTGCATTAGTGGGCTGGGATTAGCGTCATCACTAACTGTGACCAGGGTGAGTGGTGTGCTTCCGCATAGCTGGGCGGGACACCCGAAGCACGCCATCTTGGTTGGCAGTCTAGTTTTTCTTGAGGACGCTCCCCCCTCTACATAAGGCAGGGAAATGCAAGCGCGCAGCGGGCGCGCCGATGGCTCGCCAGAGGGAAGCCCGTCTGCGCCCGTCCGCGCACCGACCGCACACAGCGCCAGCCACGCTGCCGGTCACGTTGCCGGTTACGAACCCCCTGTACCCGACAACAATTCCAGACTCCTCTACTCAAGGGCACGACTACTACAAATAGGTAAGCTAGACACAGAAAACTTTGCAGCAACTAATCATGCTTCGGTAATCACTCCCTTGATAAAACAACACGTAGACAGCCTAAAATGCGGGCTAATAAATGCTAGATCCTTAGTCAAACACCATCATGAGATCTTCATCATGTTGGAATGTTATGCTTTTGATGCCCTGTTCGTTTCGGAAACCTGGACTCGGGATGACTCTACAGTAGAACTAGGATTAGCCTGCCCCCCAGGATATAAAGCTTTCCATAAACCACGAACATATGGAAGAGGAGGGGGGGTTGGAGTGATTTTTAAAGAGGGATGGAATTTCTCCCCATTACAAATGGATGAGGTTGATGGTATAGAACTCCTAGGGTTCTCCCTTAAGGAGGCTAAGGGGCAGGTGCTTACTGGCATTGTGTGCTACAGACCGCCTACAGGACAGAGCTTTCAATGTCAGGCACTGATTGACTCTATATACAACATGTCACTCTCTCACTCAAGGCTGATTTTATTAGGTGACTTCAACCTCTGGGACAAGGGAGAATCCAATACACCTCTAAGGGAATTAGTGCAAGCCTGTGAGAGCCTTAATATGAAACAACTAATTTGCGAACCCACACACCAAAAAGGCCACATCCTGGACTTAATATTCGCCAACCCTACAGAAGCCAGAATGATTGAAACCCTTCCACTATGCTGGACTGACCACTCGCTTGTACATTTCTCATTAGCACTACCCAGAGCAACTAGCAAAAGGACCCACATTGAGAATTATCGACAGGGTAGGGAATGGCCCAAACTGCTAAAAAACAAACAACTCCCACTAATAACGGGGCCAAACTTATTTGATCATAAAAAATCGGTGGGAGAGAACTACCTCACTCTCCATGATCAAATAGTGGAAACGTTGAACCAAAGAATTCCAGTAAAGAGGCTGAAAAACAGAGATAAGCCATCTGCCCCCTGGTATAAGGAGGACTTGAGGCTTCAGCGTATGGAATGTAAACTGGCCGAAAGGAAATGGAGGCGGCTATACGCTGAAATAGACAGAAAGAGCTATAAAACGCAACTAAACAAATATAAGGAGGCAATTGCTAGTTCCAAAGTAGATTACTTTGCAAAAACCATCCTGCAAGCACCAAATAAGGCCAGACCTATCTTCAGCATAGCTAAGGACCTCTCCAAGCCTACATGTATAGGTAATAAGATCACAGCTACACAAAAGCTATGTGATGATCTAGCAACCTATTTCAATGAAAAGATCAATAAAATTATCAACGGCCTCAGTTCAAAGAATCAGACTGGAGCGGAAGATGACAATAACCTACCCCTGAAGGTGGTGAATGAATTAACTGCGCAGTAGATGCAAGATGAGCACCCAGACAGAACTAGCCAGCCTACCTTGGAACGCTTCCAAGCACCCTCAGAGGAAGTGTTTCATAATATAGCTATGACAGTCTCCTCCGGGTCTCCACTGGACCCCCTCCCACAGAGGATGTGGAAGGAATATAAGACGGAACTCTTTCCCCGGCTGCGTCAGATATGCTGTCAATCAGTAACTATCGGAGAAGTCCCAGACTGCTGGAAACAGGCAATAGTTACCCCACTACTCAAAAAACCAACACTCGACCCAGCCCAGATGTCAAGCTATAGACCTATCTCACTGCTGCCCTACCCAGTAAAAATTCTCGAACGAATAGTGAGTAAATCTCTGTCCCAATATCTAGAGGAAACCCGGCTATTGGATGAGCTGCAATTCGGATTCCGCCCTGAACACGGTACCGAAACAACCCTAATAACTATGTTCGATGATCTAAGAATGCGCGCTGACAATGGCCAAGCGGTTGTGCTGGTGCTGCTGGACATGTCAGCGGCATTCGACACAGTTAATCATAGTATTCTGCTAGAGAGACTAGAAAGCATTGGAGTTAAGGGTCAGGCCTTAAGATGGCTTCAGTCTTATCTAACGGACAGATCACAGGCAGTAAGCATTCGACCCTTTACATCTCCGAAGACAGTTATTCAACATGGGGTCCCACAGGGCTCAGCGATCAGCCCAATTTGATTTAATATCTATCTAAGCCCACTTATCCCCATCATCAAATCTTTTGGAGTAGATTTGGTCAACTATGCTGATGACACACAGCTTATGTTTTCCCTGGAGGGAGATCAAAACATTTCTATGGATAGATTTCACGAATGTATGACCATCACCACACACTGGCTTAGGCACAACTTCCTCCAATTCAACGGAGAAAAACTGAAGTTGTATATTGCATGACAAGCAAAGTGGGCCGCCCCTCCCTGTTGACTTCCGGCTCACCCCTACAGATAGCGTGCTAACACCTACCAAAACAGTGCGCAATCTGGGAGTGATGATGGATAACAATCTCCAAGTAGATTCACAATTAAACAAAACAGTGGGCACCTGTCTCTCGCTGATCAGAGCCCTTAGAAAGATTCTCCCACTACTACCAGCTTCTGCTAGAACACAGGTAGTGAGGAGCGCTATCTTGAGCAGGCTAGACTACTGCAACTCCTTGTGTCTTGGAGCTCCCAGCTCCTCAATAATGAAGTTGCAGAGGATCCAGACAATCGCAGCAAAATTGGCCCTAAATCGGCAGCGCAGATCCTCAGCATCTCAGGCCCTACGGGATCTTCACTGGCTACCGATTCAGCAGAGAATATTTTTTAAATCTCTCTGCATAGTTTTTAAGGCAGCAAATGATCTGGGTTTACAGAGAAAGTTCACGTGGTATACGCCCACAAGAAACCTTCGCTCGGCCACAGCAAATCTGGTTAATGCCCCTAAATTCAAGAGAGCTAGAACAGGAGGGAGAGCTTTTAGCTCTGCAGCCTCGCGATTATGGAATGAACTTCCATCTGACATCAGGAAGAGCAGAGACATAATGCAATTCAGGAAGAAACTAAAGACATGGCTATTCCCAAGGGAAAAGAACACCTAGACGTAATACCTGGATTCTCCAGTGCTCCTCCTGCTGTCCCTCCCCCCTTAGGCTTCTATTATCTGTAACTCTCATTTTCGAATATAGTATGACACATTACATCTACGTACACCTTCAGCGCCAGGATACCCGTTGGGTGATAGTGCACAATATAAATACTGTCTACATTACATTTACTAAATTTCATGCATCATGGTAGAGTATTAATCTAAACTTTGCTGTGTTTTGTGAAAATGACACACAACACAGTGCCATATCTTCAAAGATTGACGTGCTGCTGGTGTCATCCCCTGTGATGGCAAATACAAGGAGATGATGGACGGAGCGCTGAAACTTTTCAGACAATCACCCCCAGTGATGGCACACACATAGGCTGTCTTGCACAATGCAGAGTTAAGTGTACATTGTTTAGCAAACCCTTTTAATATAAACTCCTACATGTACACAACTGCAGAAGTTTCCGACAAATTGAATGTGTGCTGTGTTGTGTCGGGGCCCTAGGCCCACATGATTACAATAATGGACACAGACACCGGGTGGTAGGGTACTGTAACTGGCCTCGAGCACGTGCACCTGGGCCTTTTTATTAACAGGCCCACGTCACTCGTGACGCCTGTGAGGGATAGGTGTGGGGTGTATGTGTGTCCACTCCCCCAAGGGAGTGGCTAACCAATTCAGTGTCTGCTGAGACACTAGAACGTGTCCAGCAGGACACTACATGATGTACACTGCTGCACACATGTAACACTTTGAGTTTAGGAAGAAATCAACACCTTCCTGTCGTGTCGCCATGCCTGACTACGTCCAGGACTTCCGGGTCAAGCATGGCAGGAAGGAGATGGGAGGGGCGGCGCGAGGGAGCGCCAGTTGATGAGAGTACGGGGAAGAATAAAGAAGCAAAGAGTACAGCTTGTGTCGGCGTGTTATTTAAGCGCGCGACACGAAACCTGTCGACGAGGGTGGGCTGCGAGGACACCCCCCCCAGCTTTGTATGAATAAATAACAGTGTTTGAAGTTCGTCACAGTCACAGAAGGAGGCGCGCTGTTATCAAAGTGAGTGAGCACCGCCGATCGGCTCATTTTCACAGCCCCGACGAGAGCACCCTGCAAGACAGGCTCCTGAGGCTCAAAATAAATGAAAGTGCACGGCATTGGGGTAAGAGCACTAATTCCCCATCTCTTAAACCGGCATACAGACGTCGCATCTGGTGGCCATTTTGAAGTCAGGCGCGCTCCATAGGAAAGCATTGTTACCAGTCCGGCGGCCATCTTGAAGTCAGGCAAATAACAGGAGAAACACCCTGAGCCCGCCAAAAGAGATTTTGAGGCCCTGTAAACGCTGTGGGAAGTATCAGAAGGGACAGTGAAGATAGCAACACGTCACCATGTCCACTCGACCTGATTCCACGCAAGATGCAATACCAGGTCAAGCTTCAGCCGCGCCGCTTGGGCCCATACTAATGGGGGTATCGTTTCTGCGTCCTCCCGAACCTCTAATACTGACCTCTGGAAACAGCATGGGCCCCAAGTGGAAGAGCTGGATAGAAGACTTCGAAGATTTTATGAAAGGCTCATGGGTAGATGACCCCGACCATCAACTCATAGCACTGAGAAACTTAGTGGGTAAAGACATTGGACAAATAATCAAAGAACTTCAATGGCGAACGCCGCGTCGTATGCAGACGTGAAGGACGCTCTGAACAGGAAATTTCTCCACAAACGTAACCTAGATTACGAATGCTACACCTTCAATCTCGCATCCCAAGAACGCGATGAATCCATGGGCGATTTCATCTTGCGACTATAGCGTCTGGCACGATACTGTGAATTTGACAATTTTAACACTGAAGATGCGCTTCGCTTACGCATCATCGAAGGATGCCAATCAGAGTCACTACGACTTCGACTACTTAAAAAACATTACTCACTCGACGACATTGAGGAACTCACACGCATAAATGATCAAGCCGAAGAACACGCAAAGAAAATGGAAGCCGGAAAAACAGAAAAATATGAACAAGCCCTCCGAGTTCAATCCCAGACAGAAGTAAGACGTCGGTCAAATCATCGGAGGCCTGATAAACCCACGAGTTTGTCCCATGGTGGGACCAGAACCAGCAAGACCCAGTAACAACCGCCACACTGCTACCGCTGTGGCCTGGACTACCCACATACCGGCACCTGCCCAGCCCTGGGTCAACAATGTCACCGATGCGGGAGAGATAATCACTTCGAAGCTATGTGCCAAACTCGGCGTAAAGAAGTAGGACCAGCCAGACGAAGTGCCGGAACACGCCACCATGTGAGGGCGGTGCATGGAAGGAGAGACCGATCAACTAGCTTGTCCAGGTCTAGCACCCAGTCCCAGGCCTCATATCGATCTCACCGGTCGACATCAAGAGAATCGTCCGCACTCACTCCCATATCACAAGACAGTGATGAATATGTATGCATGGTGGCAGACCCAGAATGGTTGAAGAAATATCCCCGATTAGACATTCGAATGGGAAACTATTCCACCAAATTTGTTCTGGACACGGGAGCGTCACTGAATTACATTTGCACGATGGAATATGAGAAGATGTGCCCGAAACCGAAGCTAGAACCAGCCGCAGTGCGCGTCTACACATGGATGTCCAAGGAGCCACTGCCATGCCTAGGACGTTTTCCCACAACGCTAACTTATAAGACCAGGACAATCCAGGCCCAAGTTCATGTAATAGAAGGCCCTAAAGCTGCTGACTGCCTCCTCAGCCTACCCACAGCGGAACGGTTGAAGCTAGTAGAGATCCTATTCAAAGTGGACGACTCACCTGATATAATAAACAAATTCCCGAAGCTGTTCTCAGGCCTAGAAAAATTAGCCAACGTCAAAGTTAAACTACACATCAATGAGCAAGTAACGCCAGTGGCCCAACACCACAGGAAAGTACCGTACCACCTCCAACAAGCAGTCGATGACGAGCTGCAAGACCTGCTGAGAGCGGACATCATAGAATGGTCATCTGGACCTACTCCCTGGGTGTCGCCTGTGGTAGTCGTGCCTAAGCGAGGACATGAGAACAAAGTGCGCCTGTGCATGGACATGCGCGCCCCGAATACGGCCATTGAACGGGAAAGACATCCTGGACCTCATATCAGCGACATGATTACTCGCCTGAACGGAGCGACAATCTTCTCAAAATTAGACCTCAACAAAGGATACCACCAGCTCGAACTCCATGAGAAGTCGAGATATATCACCACGTTTACCACACATCAAGGACTCTTCAGATATAAACGCCTTAATTTTGGTATCTCGTCAGCGGCGGAAATCTTTCAAGAAGCCGTTCGGCGAGTGATCCACCACATTCCTAACTCATTCAACTATAGTGACGACATCCTCGTATTTGGTACGACACGCGAAGACCATGACAAAGTCCTAGACCGCGTGTGTCATGCCCTTCTCAACGCCAACCTCACACTCAACAGAGACAAGTGTGAATTCCACAAGTCAACCCTCAAGTTCTACGGCCACATCTTCTCTGAAGACGGCATGAGACTAGATCCCGACAAAGTCTCAGCACTCGCTGACACTCCGCAACCTCGCGATGTCAGCGACATTCGGTCATTCCTGGGCATGGCCAGCTATTGTGCCCGATATATCAAAGACTATGAAACAATCAGCTTCCCGCTGCGAGAGCTAACGAGACAAGGCCAACCATTTCACTGGTCCAAAGCATGCAAGCATGATTTCAACAAGATCAAAGGGGCTGTGAGCTCTGCCGCCCACTTGGCCTACTTCAATCCCAAACAGAAAACGGAAGTCACAGTTGACGCCAGCCCCGTTGGCCTTGGTGACATCCTCGCCCAGTACGATGATGAAAGAGACCCGCGTCACATCATAGCCTATGCCAGCCGCAGCCTCACTGACACGGAGAAGGCGTACTCGCAACCGGAGAAGGAAAGTCTGGCAGTCGTGTGGGCATGCGAGCATTTCCACTTATTTGTATATGGGAAGCATTTCACACTTATTACTGACCATCAGGCCTTAATCACCATCTTTGGCAACCCACGAGCAAAGATGCCTCCAAGGATCGAGAGGTGGGGGATCCGCTTGCAGGATTACACCTACACCATTATTCACAAACCGGGAAAGGCAGAGAACCCAGCGGACTACATCTCACATCATCCCCAAGTACTGACACAGACACGCACCTCGCTAGCCGAAAAATACCTCCACTTCGTTATTGACCAAGCGCACCCACCTGCCGTCCCACTGGACGCCATTATAGAAGCCACTGCCAAGGATGCCACACTCCAAGACGTCATGCAACGCATCCGCGCGGACTCATGGAGACATCTGGAGGACTCACAAACTACCATCGCTATTAACATGCATGAACTTTCATCTTTCAGACACGTCAAGGATGATCTCACAATCAGTGCAGATGGGTTGCTACTGAGAGACAGGAGGATTGTCATCCCTCACCAACTACGACAAGGGACCGTCAATCTAGCACATGAAGGCCACAGGGGCGTAGTAGCCACGAAGAAAGCACTGAGAGAGAGGGTCTGGTTCCCGTCCCTTGACCAAATGGTAGAAGCCACGCTTCAAGACTGCTCACAATGCCAACTAGTAGGGCGAGAAGAACCACACGCCCCACTGCAGATGTCTGATCTTCCAGTGTGTGGCAACAAGTAGCTGTTGATTTCTTCAGCCCGCTAAAATCTGGGAAATATGTCATTGTCATTATGGATGAGTATTCTCGCTTTCCCATTGCACACCAACTATCATCCACAAGAGCATCTGCCGTCATACCCATCCTTGACGAAGTGTTCGCAGCATGGGGAATCCCCAAGATAGTAAAGACAGACAATGGACCACCTTTTAATGGACACGAGTTCACGGAATTCGCAAATCATCTGAACTTTAAACACCGGAAAATCACCCCCTTATGGCCCCAAGCCAATGGGATGGTTGAGCGCTTCATGGCCACCCTGAAGAAAACAATACAACAAGCTGAACTGTCCCAGCGTGACATCCAACCAGCGCTCAATGAAGTACTGCGGGCATACAGAACCACACCACACAGCACCACCAACAGGTGCCCCGCCACCCTGATGCTCAGGAGAACCCCGCGCACCAGGATACTGACGTCGGATGCAGTCATACACTCCAGACTCCCGACCTCAGATCATGAGACACTGATGAACATTGATAGAGACAAGAAAGCAAAGATGAAAGACTATGCCAATAATCGTCATGCAAAGACGTCCAAAATTCAAGCAGGAGATTGGGTACTAGTGAAGCAGGAACGGAGAAACAAAGCCGACAGCCGGTACCATGCCCACCCGCTACAAGTAGTGAAGAGGAAAGGGACCATGATCACAGCTGCCTCCACAACAAAGAGGACCACGAGAAACGTGTCACACTTCAAGAAGTGCAATCCAGCAGCATATGGTCGAGAAGATGAAACAGACAGAGACACAGATACCTCAGACCTAGGAGGAGACAACCTCGAAGAACGCCGTCGTGTAATTGACACGGATGAACCCAGAGAGCAGCGTCCTCCTCACTGGCCACAGAGGACCATTCGAAGGCCGGTCCGACTCATTGAAGAACTTTAAAGAATAAACGATCTAAGGTAACTGACAAATTACAAAAGGGGGAGATGTTGTGTCGCCTTGCCTGACTACGTCCAGGACTTCCGGGTCAGGCATGGCAGGAAGGAGATGGGAGGGGCGGCACGAGGGAGCGCCAGTTGATGAGAGTACGGGGAAGAATAAAGAAGCAAAGAGTACAGCTTGTGTCGGCGTGTTATTTAAGCGCGCGACACGAAACTTCCCAATTGTTTACATCTGCTTCGAGTAGAACAGTGTGGCTTGGCATCATGCTTGCTCCACTCCCGGCCGGGTCTGTGGCGGGCCAGAGTACTTCTAGCATAAAGCTGGCCTTCTCAGGCGGAAGAATGCTTCGTGTTCTAGTTGTCACGCATGCAATCTTCCGTCCTCGGCTCACTCACCTTTTCGCTTCCAGGGCACCAACACGACGCGTTTGATCTCTCCCGTGGGTTTGATGTCTCCCGTGGGTTGCAGTTCCTTTGCTCCTGATCTGCTCCGGCTCTGGATTCCTGAAAACCTGAAAAGAAAAAAGACAAGACACTTTAAAGCATCGAAAAGCTGCATTGCACAATGGCGGTAACACTCTCTGCATTTATATCATGATTGCTGCAATATGTTTGTGCCTATACTTCTATGACATATTCTACTGGCTTATCAAGATTCCGTTCTTTCCACAATACTTCGCATTCTGAAAAATATAAGAGAAAGAAAGAAACCGCTCAGTCCAAAGTTTCTGCCTTAATACTAAACATGTACTTGGATTAACATTAAAGGCCTTACATATTTTTGTGTTAGTTTTAGTTTTTTACTAAATCATATATATAAAAAGTCATTGCATATACACTTACAGGCTTTGGAATGTCTGCATTTTGGGCCTTATATTATTGACTGTTAGAAGAAAGCTTTTACATAGGCTTGTACTTACATTCATTTAAATATGTAGTAATGGTATTATAGATAACATGTCTTGCTCCTCAAACCTATACTTTCTCGTTCTATTTCATAGATTGTATACCACTCCTGTGTATGCAGTCACTTACTTCAGATACGGAAGAGGGTATTGTTATAGGTACGTCTATATATAGATATGATTCACATTAGCATTGTTGTTTGATACATATAGGGATTAACACATAAATTGATGTCCCTGTTCTCTTCTTTATATACAGGAGACACATAGAGACTCCTTGGACACCACACACCTTCCTCCACTGACTCCGTGGGACCTATGTTTTTTCTCTTCCATTCCTCTCTTCCCCATTTCACCCTGACTAGCTTTGACTTTCAGTGGCGGCTCGCAGTGGGAGTGCTGCGGGGCGGTGGGGCGGGCGGGGGAGGGGCAGGGTGGAGGGGTAGTGGAGTCGGACATACGACGTCCACGAGTAAAGTAGGTAAATAAATAAATAAAACTATTTACCGCGCGCGCTGCATCCCCGAGTTGGCGATGCAGCGCGCGCAAGGTAAATAGTTTTATTTATTTATTTACCTACTTTACTCGTGGACGTCGTATGTCCGACTCCAATAACCCTCCCACCCTGTCACTCCCCGCCTCACCGCCCCGCAGCACTCCCACTGTGAGCCGCCACTGTTGACTTTGTTGGGCAGTCTTGATGGTGGGAGGAATTTGGGACCTTGCTACTTAATCTTCCTATCACTCCTGGAGAAAAACAAGTGAGAATTGACAGAACGCGAAGCCCATGTCTAATTTCCACCTGAGCGATATGGAAAAACACAGAATTACACTTGCAGATGTAGCTCACATGATAGGGAACTTACAGAAGGAAACTCAAGCCCTAACACTTAGAGTAGATACAATGCAGCAGAGAAGTATCTCTAATCCGGCTCCTGGGACAAGTCAGGGGGCTGCTGGAAACATGTTTTCTCCGGCCTCTTCCTCAGGGACAGGAACTCCAGTCATTCATGTTACTACTACTCCTGCAATTCCTTTGGCACCTTCTCAATGGTTTACAGGGGATTCAACAAAATTTGCTACATTTATTAACCAGTGCTAGTTGCACTTTATGTGCAGGGTCTCGTGTTTCCCCACTGAACAGGCTAAGGTAGCCTTTGTCTTATTTTATTTAGGTGGAACTGTAGCCACATGGTCTATTCCCCTACCTGAACATTAAGACCTTTTGTTATACGATTACCCCACCTTTAAGGATGAGTTCAGAAGACTTTTTAAACACCATTCTTTTATGCAGTCTGTAGATTCAGAGCTGTTGAACTTGAAGCAAGGCACTAAAGACCTTATGACTTATATTTCTAGTTTCAACAGACTCGATACAGAAGAAAGATGTCCAGAAGCCAAACGCAGTGCTTTATTTTATAGAGGACTTAAAGATGACCTAAAGGATTTATCAGCCCGAGTTGTAGACCCTATTGAATCTTGTAGAGTGCTCTCTTTGACCTAGTAGTAAAACCGGATCACAGATTAAGCGAGAGACATAGAGAGAAAGGGCATTCTGACAACAGTGTACTTATATATAAAGGGAAAAGAACAGAGCCTGAAAAGATATTCAAAGAGCTAGAACCAATGCATATTGGTAGTATTTGGGGGCCTTTAAATGATGAAGCGCGTCAGAGACACAGGGACAAATAATTATGTTTATATTGTGGTAAAAATTGACATTTTCTACATGACTGTTCTGTGAAACCTAAGAGAAGAGGAGACTCATGAAACTAAAGTGCTTGAAGCTTGTTGAGACAAGTGCTTTGGGTAGTTCCTGTCTAAAAGTCTCCCACACCTTAGCACGAGATACAGCCTTGTCTCCTCATCAACATTCCTTCATCAGCACCCATGTCACATGGGGTGAGCATTCCACAGAAGTACTGATCATGATAAATTCAGGAGCTACAGGGAACATTATGGACCTACAGTGGGCCAAACAGATGAACATCCCTTTTGTGACCAAGGAGTGTGTAGATGAAGTGAAAACCATTGATGGTAGTACCATCAAGTCAGGTCCAATAACTCACGCCACTGGTGATCTCTGTTCATAATGCAAGATTCTCATAGAGAATCTGTCTGTTTTGAATTGATTCAATGACCTCAGTTCCAGGCAATACTTGGAAAATCCTGGCTTGTAAAGATTGTTGTGATTACCAAAACACTTGCACCTGAATTACCTTTGTGTTGTCAAGACTTAGCAGAGGTGTTTGACAAAAAAGGCCTCTTCCCTTCCTCCTCATCGACCACATGATTGTCAATTTGACTTAGTTCCATGAAGTAGAATCTATGCGTTAACTGAAAAAGAAAACATTTACCTCTGAGAATATTTGGATGAAATGCTCCAAATTGGGTTTATTGGACCCTCTTGCTCACCAGCTTCCTTTCCTCTTTGCATTGAATATTGGTCCCTTAATGACATTACTACAAAAAATAGATACCCTTTGCCATTAATTCAATCACTTCTTGATCAAGTCATAGACAAATCTTCACCAAATAAGATGTAAAAGGGGTATAACATTTGGTACGAGTACAGTAAGGTGACAAATGGAAAACCGCTTTGTCAACCAAATTTGGGCTGTACAAATACCTGATTATGCCCTACGGCCTCTGTAATGCACCTGCTGCCTTAAATTATTCATTAATGAAGTCCTGAGAGAATTGTTAGATGTTTGTGCCATTGCTTACATACACGATATTTTAATTTACTCGTCATCTGTGGCAGAGCATACAAAAAATGTCAAAGCTGTCCTAGAGAAATTAAGGGACAATAAGCTGTATGTAAAATTGGACAAATGGGAATTCAACACATCTAAGGTTACCTTTTTGGGATTTGTGTTATCCCCAAAAGGCATGAGCATGGACCCTCAAAAGGTATCAGTCATTACGCAATGGTAGTCGCCCCAGTTGGTAAAGGAAGAGCAAAGCTTTTTAGGGTTTGCTAGTTTTTATAGACACTTCACTGAAGACTGTTGAGCTTTTGCTTCTCCTATCACTAGGCTTCTGCGAAAGGGAGTAAAATTCCAATGGACTGCCGAAGCGGAAGAGGCTTTTCAAGAGATAAAAAGGGTGTCTACCAATGCACCCATATTGAAACACCCAGATCCATCCCAACCATTTGTTATAGGTGCAGATGCTTCTCATGTAGCAATAGGGGGAGTGCTGTCCCAAAAAGACAAGACATCCGGGTAATTACATTCGGTTTCTTTCTATTCCCAATAAACTAAGTCTCACAGAACAAAACTATTCAGTGGGAGACAGAGAGCTGCTTTCGGTAAAGAGGGTATTTGAAGAGTCGCATCAGTATCTGTTAGGAGCATTACACAAAGTCACAGTTCTTATAGACAACAGATATCTGCAGTTTTTAAAATCAGCTTGTGCATTTTCTATTAGACAATTGCGCTGGACCCAATACTTTAGTGAATTTGGTTTTGTAATACAGTTCCAGGTGGGGAAGAAACATGGGAAGGCTGATGCTCTCCCACGTTTGGGTTATGACGCTTGTTAGAACTGGGGGTCTCTAGTTGGCTGAGGCCGTTGCCTTAGACCAAATAGGGACCCTTGCTTCTAGTCAGGGCAAGGGAGTTACACGCTGAAGATAACCCCTGCTCACCCCCTTGGTAGCTTGGCACGAGCAGTCAGGCTTATCCCAGAGGCAATGTGTAAAGCGTTTGCGCAACACACACACACAGCAGCAACACACTAGGCACACTACAAAAGAAACTCCACACAAGGTTATGTATGAAAATAGCCTTTGTATTATCCAAAACACATTAGAATAGTAATCACACAATATACACTGTGCCAACTGGCACTAGGCAATATCTACAGGGGATTATATACAAGACAGGGCCAATCGGGCCACTGTCTGAACCATCACAAAGCACAAGTAGTAAATATAAAACAACCAGTCACTACTGGCACAGACACTTTGCATCAATCACATTAGGCATAAGCACTAGGCATAAACACATTATGCATCATCCTAAAACACATAAGCATAAACACATTATGCAGTAAATCAACGATTGGTAGTAGCACTCCCTAAAGGGAAAACACCGCACATCAAAAAAAAGAACAACAATATAGTAAATAACTAGTATAAGGTTGAGTTTTGTTCAATACTGTAAAAATCATGGGGTGCTCAAATAACTGAAAGCACCTACTACCAAACGGTGCTATTGGCAAGTTGCAAGAACATGCACAGTGACATTTATAAAAGCACAGTCGTAGCACACCCACATGTAAACATCTTTATTGCTTGATTAATTAAAATCATTGCAATCACAACATCTTCACATCTCAATCTTAAAACCAGATTAATCATAAAAAAATTCATTACAGACAAAACATCTTCCCTTCACATAAAAACTGTCCCATATGTACAAGTTAAAAACTTATCAATAAACTCAGATCTAGCCTCCCAACATCATTAATTACATAGTCATATTGCACATTTTAAATTTTAAAATATCGGTATGTGCAGCATAATATTTCCTTGTGCATAGCGGAAAAATAACTACTAAATAACCATTGATTTCTACTGCAAAACATAATACATATTGTATTACTAAGTGTTAATAATAAAGTGCAAAACTAACTGAGACAGGGAGGTTTCTATTATACATTTAGTGCACAAATTACATTTCAAAGTGCTAATGTGCAATTAATGCAACAACATCATATCAAAACAATAATAAAGTGCATCAATTTACTAAAAAGTCTAATGTGCAATTATAGCAACAACCGTCATATAAAACAATATTAAAATGCATCAATTTACTGTATGGTGACACTTCCATCGTTACATTTCAGATTGTCACCCTCACAACATAATATTCAAATGATAAAAGTATAGACCGCATAGCACTATTAGTCGGCAGCCATACAAATAGTAGAGAACTACCTTATTATATCAGACATTTTTCAGCTGCCGATAACATTTTTACCAGTTGACATAGTAATGGGATCGATTCACCTGATAGTGACATGATTAAAGCCTGACGAGCAGATCTCACCCCGCTCACCTGAAAAAATGGTCTCAAAACTGTACGTCGGAGATTAATCAAATTGGGGCATACACACACTATATGGATTAGTGTTTCCTGTGGCCAACCACAAAGTCTACAGTTAGAATCCGACCACTGCATGATCCAGGATTGCGTGCCCTCCTTTGTTGGGTTTAATCCCATGCGTAACCTTAAAAACTTATTTTTAATCTTCGCTGAAAAGAAGACATTCAGATACGGCTGAATACGCAGGGATTGGTATGTATTAATCACATACCATGCATAATTTTTCTCAGCTAGTGCATTTTTATCCAATCTAAGCGATTCAGCTTTAATATGCTTTTTAAAACTAACTTGTAATTGGGCATTTTCAGATCTTGCAGTTCAATTTGCAGGCCGATGTCTCTTATGGAAGTTAAAATGTAAGATCTCCATTTAGCTGCGTAAACAGACTTGTCTATTTCTTGCCAACAAATAGCCCCTAGGGATGCGGGTGCTGAAGTTGACAATGCAACCATACATTTAATAAAAGCTCCTTTTGATACCAGGCTCTGTCTCTGGAGACCAAACTCCAATCTTATTCCTGCCTGACACACTGATTTGGCAATCCCAAAAATTGCTTTGAAGACCTTAACGACCAATAGGTCAAGAACCTTCACATCTTTACCTCTAGTAATAGGAGAACCATATATGAGGGTTGGTTGTAATTTGGCTTTGATTACTTTGAAAATAAAATCATATGATTGACAGTTCAATGATTTTTTAAACATTTAAAAGCATGGATTAAGGTCACAGCCTTAGCCCTTAGATCCTTAAGATGAAATTTACAAGACACACGGTTATCAAACACCACCCCTAAGTATCTATACGTCTTAACAACATCAATTATACCTGCTCTGGCCTTCCAGAAAGTAAACTTCTGTTTAACTACACCAATTTTCATCACTTTGGTTTTTTTGATATTCAGTTCAAGGCCATTCTGTTGAGTATAGTCCTCAAAGGCGGTAATAAGTCTTTGTAGGCCGATAGGAGTATGACTCACGAGTATAGTATCATCGGCATACTGGAGGTAACTAATTTGCACACCCCCCCCATCCTAGGGACATGCCCATTAACAACCTCCAAATGCAGGGAAAGATCAGATAAGAATCGATTAAATAGACAGGGGGCAAGAACACAACCCTGCTTTAGGCCATTATATGTCCTAATCTTCCTTGATAACAAGTTGCCATCGCCCAATTTAACTTGGACCCAAGTATCTGTATACAAAAGAATGATAGCATTCAACAATTTACTTGAAATGCCACGATCTAACAGTTTTTTCCATAACAAATTTCGTGGCACAGAGTCGAAGGCTGCCTTAAGATCAATAAAAGCAATATATAAATTTTGTTTATTTAAGGCAGCCCTCTCCGCAAGTAGGGTTAAAGCCAACAGGTTTGTGATGGTGGATTGTCCTTTCCGGAAACCAGTCTGATTAAAGGGAATAATGCCCTCCTGCGTAGCCCAATCTTCCAATTCTATTAAAAGAGTAGAAGCGAACACCTTTGCATCGACATCAGTAAGTGAAATTAATCGATAGTTAGCGGGATTAGCCACCGGGCCGCTTTTATAAATGGGTTGCAGTATGCTGCCTTGCCATGATTCTGGGACAATCCCCAATGTCAATACTTCCCTAAATAGATTATGCAAAATACCTGCCCACATGTCACTATTAACACGAAACATGGCATTAGGTAGCCCATTAGGTCCAGGGGCACCATTTGCTCGAAGCCCTCTTAACAGGGTCAATATCTGATTACAACTCGGAATTCCCAAGTCAAAATTTGGATCAGGACTGGAGTCAATAAGATGATCTATAGAATTCTACTCCAGACACTCACCATTCCCTACATTGATTGGTAAAATAATATTTTCAACACATCCAACCAATACATCCGGTTGATTTTCCATCTGGACCGGTGCGCCATACAAATTGGTTATAAACGTGACCCAACAAAATTCTGTTATATTTACAGAAAAAGCCCTACAGCCTCCCCTTTCGAGCTTATTAATAATTGACCAAATTTTTTTGCATTATTTTGCTTTGAGGCGGATAATAAACTATTCCATAGCCCAGTTTGATGTTTAAGTTTGATTTTCCAGACTTCTTGTTTATAGGACTTCTTAAGTTCCTTCAGATTTTCTTTATACACTGAATAGGTCTGGCAAAATCTATGAGCGTACACAACCCTAACTGCTTTGTTAAGTGATTTCTTTAACTTTTGTAATTTGGGGGGAACCATAATTTTTGTGGATTCAAATGGGTATTAATTTTCCTGATCTTGCTGGCTGCAAATTTCCCCACAAGGGACGTTGTAATATAGTCCCATTTGTTGATCATATTCATATCGTCTTGAACACCCAGGTCACATTCCTTAATCAATACCTCAGCTGTTTGCATAATCTCCTCCTCTTTGGCTAAATGCCATACCAGCCTCCTCAGGTTATATGCAGAGCATGCCACATTGGGAAGATCATTAGATTTAGAGTGACTCTTAACAGGAAAATTAAATTTTACAACCTGGGGATTATGATCACTTTCTGGCCTACAGATTACCTTATAGTCATACATATTCGATCTCAAATTGTCTGAAATATATGTATAATCAATGATTGAACATTGTTTGGAATTCTTAAACGTGGGAGTGAACCTGGATTTTTCTTTTAACTGGCTAACTCCAGCCTCAGACATAATGTCACAGCATTCTTTTGCCAGACCTCCAAACTTACAATTAAAATCTGAGAACCGGCTTAGTTGCAAATTAAAATCACCTGATACTATTAAACCAGCATCTGGGTATTGAACTATTAATGTGCTCAGTACATCCCGCAGGATATAAATCTGTGCAGACTTATTTTTACTGGCACTCAAATACACATTAAGAATAATTATACTTAAATCAGTGGTATCTACCACAAGGCATTGTAGCCAACCCAGGTTGAAATCTACCACATCCACTGCTAGATTTAAGTCGGCCGTAATATAACACGCCAATCCACATTTTGCCCGTCCAAATTTTTTAGTTTTTACTGCCGGAATACTATATTTAGTAAATCCAGACAAAGGGGTCATTTGTTCGCACCACGTTTCTTGGAATAATAAAAATGAAAATAAATTTAAGAATAATATCGTATCTGGGTCAGACAATAAATGGTTTAATCCATGGACATTCCAGGAGCATAAACTTATTTCATTTACAGTAACATCCGGAGAGCCGGTTATTCAATTACTATCTACACGGGTCACCTTTGCCAATGATGCTGGCAGCCAAGACCAGTCCTCCATTCGCACATTATTTTTGGGTAGCCACTCACAGAGCCGACCTCCTGCTTGGGAATTGGTGATCAACAAACCAGAACTGCAAGATTGATTATTTAATGGACCCGCTGCTCCTCTGAGTACAGGTTTTGGCTTCTCGTTTACGACTGTTTTGCAACCTTTATCCGCCTTAAGGGCCAACACCTTCAAAATCGGGGGATATTGTACACTAGCCCAGATCTCAACCTTAATTCCACATTCCATGAAATACAAACTTGATCCTAAAATCTTAGAAACAATATCATTTGAGGACCAAGTTGTAATAGTAGACTCTCGAAGAGTGTTGGGTTGCACATGTTTAAACTGTACTGACAACAAATCAATGGATTTAATAAACGCTAATTCCGGAATAGTAGAGATAATTTTCAAGATTAAACCCCGATTGAGGCTATCATAAAACCCCTGGGATTCATACAGGGGATGTATTACTAGTTTGGTGTCCCCATTTCCACCGCTATACTCTTGTCTGCCACACAGGAAGCCTGATATACCTAAGTTACTATTTTTAGATAGAATTGATTTAGAAGATATATTTAATGGAGATAGACTCTGGGCATTAGTAGAATCTAACATTTCCACAGCATTTAACCGCTTCAGGGTATTGACAACTTGTTCTTTGGGCAAAAATCCTAGCCCCGGCGGTTTATTGTCCAACCTAGGCACCCCATCATTACTGCAACTATAATCCTGTCTGCCACACAAGGAGCTTAATATACCTGAGTTACTATCTTTTGGCAAAGTAGATTCAGAAGATATTTTTAATGGAAATAGGCTCTGGGCATTGGTAGATATATTTAATGAAGATAGAGTCTGGGCATTGCTAGATTCTAGCATTTCTACAGTATTTAACCGCTTCTGGGTATCGACAACTTGTTCTTTAGGCAAAAATCCTAGTCCCAGGGGTATATTTTCCAACCAAATCACCCCTTCATTACTAATAACTTCCAGATCCGATTTTATTAAGCCATTTGGTTTAAGAACATCATTATTACTACCATTTACAGATCCCTGATCATTATCCCTCAAAGGTAGCGGCAATATTATAGAAGAATCCCCCCCTGCTTCTACACCCACCGGAGATAAACATTTCTTAACAAATGGTTTGAATATAGGGTAATAATCTTTGGGTTTTGCTGCTTTAGCTACTAAGGCAGCTGACCTCCTGGCCTTATTCCGCACTTTCCGCAACCTTTTCCTTGAGCGTTTGGATAACAGGGGGCAATCACTTCGACTATCTTGACTATCTCCAGAACTTGAGCACGAGGGTTTAGCAATACTCAATGATTTCCCATTCTTGGTTCCGTGCAAGACATGACTATCTTCTAAATGTATGTCTGCACACAGACTAACCTTGGCCTCCCCGTCTACATCCTTTAAAAATCCAGAGTTATCACAACCCACCTTTGCCGCAACTTCTTGATGCTTCTTGTTTTCACAACATTCATTATCACCCCCTTTCTTATTACAAACCAAATTTCTATCCAAAACAGGATTCCCTGCAATTTTTTTAACTTCTTTCACAAGGGAACCTACAATTTCTGGGAGGTCAGACATTTTATCCAAAATGTGAGAACATGTGCATCTTATCAATTGATCATTAACCTCAGTCTGGGCCTTAACCACCAATCCTGTCAGTGATTGTAGTTTTGAGTCAATACCGGCCACATAGAGTGCTAAGGTATTTAAAAGATCCACCTGGATTTCAAGTTTATTCGAATGGTAGTCAAGTGCGCTTGTTATAACATTCATTGTATTTAACAAACTTTTCCATACACCAATATCATCTGCACTTTTATTTATTAAAGTATGTGCAGCAATATTGGGTAAAGCATCATATTTGTCCAGGAATGAAAGATCAGCAGGGTTCACTGAATCATCAGGCTGACCTAGAATGGGATCAGCAAGATTCAGTGAAATATCAACTTGCCCTTGAGTCTGAGGACCCTGATGATTGTTTATAATTTCATTTTTTACAGGAGTTAAAATTGCATGATCATCTAGAACCTGATCATCACCACATATCCCTGGACCAAATATGCCTAATATATTCTTGTCATTTGTTATCTCAAAAATAGACGTTCCTAGGTTCCCACTTTCCTTGTCAACCCCAAGTACAGGCATCTCAGGTATCAAAAGGACTTGGGACACTTTGTTAACCTGCACATCTCCAATACAGATAACAGAGGCATCGCTATCATTCAAGAGCATAGTACAGCTTGATAAGTCCAAAAAAGTATTCACTGACTGTTGTTCAACTTTTACACCAAGCTGTGACCCCACCTTTATATGATCCTTTATTGGGACAGCATGGACTTGTGCATTAACTACCATTTTATACGATGATTTTTTCGCTGCAGATGTATCCTGATTTGATTGTACTGGTTGTGTTGATTGTGTAGGGCCGAACAATTGGTTTCCACTATCTCTCAACTCCTCCCTGAAGAGGGTAGGGTCCTCAAATACAGCTGGATCTTTAATCAAAATTTCTGACACGGAGGGCATGATGACATCACCATTACATTCATTTTGAACGACACCTTTATTTATAAAGAAATCCTTAATACTTGGCTGAAAGGAGGTGGTCCCCCTCCACCTCCAACAGAGAATGGATTGCTAATTTGCCCCACTGCCTTCACAACAAGCCCCGGGCTTGAGTTTAACCCAGTTTTACCCTGTACATTCTCGTCGGCTGACTCACTTGCCTCCAGGGGATTCTTTTTGGAACAAGTTAGCATTTTCCTGGCAACTCTCCGCCTTTTTTGTAATTGTTCATGGAGTTGCGCTTGACCCCTAACGCGACCAGATCTCATAGCGTAGCCAACGGTCGCCAATGAGTACACAGAGGAAATGAAAGACTTAAATTAAAATATCTCTGGGAAGAACACTCAGTCAGTTAACAAATTATATGGAATACCGCCACTTCCTTCAGGAGGTCTTATGATCTGTTGGTGTTCTTGAAGGGAAAGGATTCCTATGTTTTCTTAAGTTTTCCTAGGTACCAGTGTAGTCCTGTGAAGTCCCCTGTCTGCGGTCACACTGTCACTGTCCCAGATGACCGTAAACTCACCGTAGACTCACTGGCCACACCCGCAAGTCACACCCGGTCTCATTCCAGCGAGGGGGTTCACCCCTCTTCTACACTTCCACCTTCCTATTTGCTCCCGCTGCTCACACCTGACACGGCTACCAAGAACACTGTGGGAGGGCACTGCAGGGAGCAGGGAGGAGGCAAAATTCGTTCAAAACTCGCTCTTGGCCGCCCGAGGCCGCCCGAGGCTTGAAGATAATGATTACTTCTCGGGCCACCACTGTGCACGGAACAGCAGAACAGCGGGAAACAACGAGCCACGAGCTGGAAACTGGGAGGTGAGGTGAGGCGCAAGGCAGCAGTTCGGCGTCTTCCTCGCCTTCCTCGTTCACCGAAAATCAGCGTGAAAACCTGGACCGGAATCTCAGATCTCCCTGCTCTGTGAATAATGCAGGGAGATGCACCCCGAATCTAGAGTCCCCAACTTGGGCCAGTAGAGCCCCCCGTCGTCTTGCCAATAACGACCCACTGGCAGTAGAGCACAATACACCACTCTTCTCAATTCGGGCCAAACCTTGATAAGTCGGTCCCTTGGAAGAGACCGCAGTCAGTTGGTCTACTGTGCAGGATGGGCAGCCGCTCCGTCTTCAATCTGAAACCTGTCAACAGGTGCTCTACTGCCAGTGGGTCGTTATTGGCAAGACTACGGGGGGCTCTACTGGCCCAAGTTGGGGACTCTAGATTCGGGGTGCATCTGTTACAACAAGTAACAACACCATTGGGTATACTACATGGGTAGAGCGGTGGACCTACCAGCTTTCCTAGGAGTTATACTATCAGCAGTGTATACTTGAACACTACTAACAAGGAGGACCCGTTGCGCAGTGGAACTTTGACTTACGTTTCAGCCATTCTGCCTTGAAAAAGTCTGAATACTGATGTGTACAGACGAAACACGTGTTGGCTTCAATTACTGCTCGGAATTTGCTGTATATGAATAAATGAAAACTTTTTTATGGATGTGATCCGTGGATGATATTTGAAAATCCATACTTGATCTGAATAGGATAGACTCGCCTGTGGACCTAAGGATTTCAATATTTGCTGCTAGGACATTTATTTATTTGATAAATATTTTTGTGAAATTCCTTGTGACTAAAAAGGGTGTGCTACGACTGTGCTTTTATAAATGTCACATTATGCAGTAACTCAGCCGTGCACCCTAGTAACACTGCCACAAGGTGCATACATCACCTTAGGGCCTTGCGCCCTTCCCCCATCCAAAGTAGTCCCTAGGCCAACTGGCCTTGCACTAGGGCTCAAGCGCCCTTTTGTCCAGAATGTCAGGGCCACCACGGTGCGCGATGCACGGGGGCAGGGGTGCGACTCACCCCTTCCTTAATAAGAGAAATGGCCCCCCCACGTTGCAGCTGCCCACTGTCAGGCGGGGCATCTGTGAAAACAGCACGGGCACCTACGGGCCCTCAGAGCGACAACAGGGGGGGCGGGCACCGACAATATGCCCCGACACACCCCCCTACACCACATTCACAACTGAGCCTCTCCAGTTCCGCTTCTAGGAACCAATCTGCCCCCAAAGGAAATCAGCACGGGCCACACGGTGCCCCAGGGAGCACCAACGCGGCTCCAGGCACCGATAACGTGCCTCGGGGAGCCCCACCATGCATCAAAGAGCCCCACTGACCGGGGCTCCTTCGTGGACTCTGCTCCTCGCCGTCTGGTGAGCCTACGAGGCTCTCCTGGGCTCTTCTTGTCTCCTTTTGGTGCTGCTCCTGACGCAGAGATCAGCACTGGCACTGCCAGTGCCTCCGGGAGAGGCAACACGGCCACACGCGCCACCCTCACTCACCGGGACAGCAGCTCGGCATATGCGGGGCTCTCTCTGTGCCTCGGGGCCTCAGGCCTCACTCACCGGGGCGGTTCTTCTGAGGCCAATCTCGGCACCAACGAATCACAAAGGGCAGCCCCCACTCACCGGGTCTCCAGAGATCCTCAGGCACCGACAATGTGCCTCGACGGGTCCCGCACTCGTCGCAGTCAGGCTCCGCTCACGGGACCGCTTCTGGTCTGCTCCGGTCTTCCTTTCACGACCCGCAGGGCTCCCTCTAGCACACGGGGGCCCCACTCTCATGCAGACACGGTCGGCTGGCTTGCCGCACCACTCCGCCCCTCCTCCGACCCGCCGGCCGTCACTTCCGGGTCTTGGCTCCACCCCCATTCAGGCGGCTCTTGCCTGACTTCCGGGTCTCCGCACTTGATCGCGGTGGCCCCTTCGGCGATTTTTGAAGTGCGGGGTGGGCTCCCGCTTCAGGAGGGAGCACAGATGTGGGGTGGGCACCCGCTCTTGCTGGCAAAACGCGGGGAATCCCACATGCCGGGATTCCCTTGCAGCACGTCTGCAGCCCCGCACTGCAGGATCTACGCTCTCCTCTTCACCTGGGTAACAAAGATAAAGCGCTTACGAGGCGCTAAGGCCCCTCCCCCAGAGTTCCTGGGGCCAAGCTGGCCAAAGAATCCAACAGGCAGGAATTAGAAGTCCTTGGGGCCCAGCTGGGTCCAGGCAGTCCAGCACACAGGGCCCTCCAGCAGGGAGGCAGTCCCTTGTGGCGGTCTCCTCCTGGGGCCCAGCAGCAGCAATTCTCCCCTGCCAGACAAACTTCTCCCCAAACACATGGGGCTCTAATACTTATACCCCTCAAAGCCTTTGAAGTCTTTGTGTGCAGGGGGCACTGACCCCTGTCTAAATCAGTTCTGGGAGTCTCCCTGCCAGTGACACCTTCTTCCTTTGATAGTGGGGGTCTGGATCTTCAATCACTCAGCAGGAGATGGAGCCATTTTTTTATGGCGGCAGCCCAGGCCTCTTCACCTCCAGGGGCTACTCCTCCCCCCTACACTCCAGATGCAGGTCAGCCTGTTGCTGTCTCACCTCCTCCCCTGGGTCAGGACATTTCCCAGATCCTATCACATTCAAATCCAGACAGTCAATCCACAACCAGGCAGATACACACAGAATTGTTAGAACAAAAAAAACAGCCACTTCTCAAAGCGTGGTTTCTAAACACGCAATTCAAAAACCACCTTCACCAAAAGATGTGTTATTAAATTGTGAGTTCAGGCACACTAAACTTCACCTCTCCATATTAAGCCTATGGGAAGATAGGCTGGAAACATATTACACAGCCTCCCCCATTCTGTCCTATGGGCAAGATGGCCTTGCAACAGTGAAAAACGAAATGGAGAGTATTTCACTGTCAGGACATGGTACACACCTTAGTACATGTCCTACCTTTCACATACACTGCACCCTGCCCAGGGGTGTACCTTGGGCCTACCATAGGGGTGTCTGATGTGCATAAAAAGGGAAGGGTAAGGCCTGGCAAGTGTGTGCACTTGTCAGGACAACAAGGCAGTTTAACAAACTGCGTGCAGGCACTGCCATGGCAGGCCTGAGAACTCTCTTTAAGGCTACTGGTGTGGGTGGCACAATTAGTGTTGCAGGCCCACTAGTAGCATTTGTATTACCAGCCCTGGCACACATAGTGCACTTTACTAGGGACTTTACTAGTAAGACAAATATACCAATTATGGACAACCAATTACCATTACACTTTATACAGGGAGCACTTGCACTTTGACACTGATCAGCAGTGGCAAAGTGCCCAAAGCATATAAGTTGGCAACACCATGTCAGAACAAAGGTCTAGGAGGAAGGCAAAAAGTTTAGGGAACTTTAGCCAAAAAGGGCCAAGTCCAACAACGCTCTTGAAACCCCTATTGATCATCCACTCATCATAGCCGAGGAAGGCACTTTAGGTGCACTGTATTCTGAAGAACCGTTCACTAGTGAAGCATTAAGGTCCCAACAATAAAAAGAGGTGGAAGTCCTTGAACAAACATATTAGGGGCTGAGAGAACAGAATGTCCTATACATACAAGGGGGTTTAGTTATCCCTACAGTACCGCTAGAGCAGCAAGCTCTGGAATGGTGTCATTCACACATACTCACTGGTCATTGGTCATACAGGGAATAAAAAGACTATTGAACTCCTTAGAAGGTATTTTTGGTGGCCCACACTGTCAAACGATGTTAAGCAATATGTACAGAAATGTCATACCTGCGCACAAAGCAAGAGATTCCATCAGGCACCTGCCTGCCTGCTAACTCCAATGCTCACTCCTCCTGCTCCCTGGCATTTTATTTCTGTGGACTTTATTGTAGAATTACCAAAAAACTGAACAGGGCTTCACCATTATTCTAGTGGTAGTTGATATGATAACTGAAATGTCCCATTTCATTCCCATGAAGGAATTATCTACATCTAAAGAGTTATCCACAGTGTTCTTACAGCACATTGTGCACCTATATGGTCTTCCATCTGTTGTAGTCTCTGACCATGGCCCCAGTTTGTGGCTAAATTTTAGTAAGGGTTGGGTGCCATGTTACAGATAGATATCCGCCTATCATCTAGCCATCACCCACAAACGGATGGTGAAACTGAGAGGGTGAACCAATGCCTTGAGCAATAGTTGCAGTGTCAGTTATTACCCTCCTCCTTAGATTGGGACACATTTTTATGGGAGGCTGAATTCGCCTTCAACAATTGCATGCATTCTTACAACTACTTTTTCTCCATTCTACTGCAACTATGGCTTTTATCCTCGTCTTTTGCTTCTACACCCTCCCGTCATTTCCACCATTCTGGCAGCTCAAGATCTAGTTGATCACATACATGGCATACAGAAAACAGCTCAATTCAATTTAGATAAGGCCAAAACTATGTACAAGAAGAATGCGGCTTTCCATCACCACCCCAGTCCTATGTATTCTATTGGGGATATGGTGTGGTTATCCACACACAATATCACTGTTAAAGGCACACAGAAATTCAAGCCGCATTTTATTGGTGCCTATAAGATCATCAAATTAGTCAATCCTGTTGCCTGTTATATGGTCCTTAGGCACATTATCGACATTGCTAAGTTAGCATGAGCTTCGCTGCCATGATGCTGCTTTTGCGCACGCTACTACATGACTTTGTTTTTGCAAGACTTTGTTTGTGCCCTTCACATGAGAACGGGTTGCCTTTCGCGTTCTCGGCCTTTCCTGGAGTTTAGTCTGAACACGATATGCAAGGTCGATAAACAATACCCCTTTTTATTCTGTTCTGGTCAGTCCCTAGCACCTAGACATAACATGCTACACAGCTGCAGTACTGAAGACTCGTGCTTTGATATTACGTTGTTGCATATTGTTTTAACACACTTGTAGAAAGCCGTTCCATGGAGAAGAGCTCTGCTGTTCCTATGATGTAAACCTTACATTCAGGCTTTAAGGTATGGGGTCTGCTGTCAAATTCCAGAGATCATCCTTTTTTATAAAATAAACTTCTTCTAGTCAAGGGGAGGGTGGTCAGGACTATAGGCCCTTATTTCCACAGTCTTTATAAAATGACTTCTCCCTTTGTATTCTATGGAATTGTAACAATGCTAACTGTGCTGAGTTTATGCATTTTGCTGCTAGTAGTGGCACGTATACTGTATTGTAGAGCATGATAGTTAAAATAAACATTTTGAACTATTTCAGTGACTGCTTATTCTCATTGTGGACAAGTACGAGTGAGTGAGCGAAAGAGTACGTCTTGCTCCGGCGATTCCTGAGAGAGTCAGGAGTGTTGTGTTCTGGGTTGTCTAATCATTTGTAGCTCTGTGATATTTGGAGGCGAACGAATGAGACACTATAGCTAGTCGGTTTGGGATTTTGGGTACTGATGTGGTAGGTTGGTACACCACTATTCACTGAGGTCCTGTTTTCCTGTGCATAGTTCTGTGTATGTGCAGAATTCCTGCAACACGCCATGAAGTTGGAACTACCCCCCACACTACATCCTGTCTTTCACATTTCTTTGTTGAAACCTGTGGCTGTTAGAACTCAGTGTCCATTTAAACAGCCACCTGTGTTGGTGGATGATAAACCAGAATATGAGATGGAGGTGATTTTGGACTCCAGGAGGGTACGACAGAGGTTGCAATACCTGGTACATTGGAAGGGGTATGGGCCTGAGGATCGTACATGGGAGCCTGCTGGTCACCTCTGATGGAGCAAGGTTTCGGACATGAGACTTGCTCGGAAACAATCCTCTCGTTTTAACTTACTAGCGAATTACTAACGACGTGTCTTGTGATTAATAATATGCATTTTCATTACATGCAGGAAAAGAATGAAGCTTGCCTATGTGTTTACTAACTGCAATAACACGGACGTAGGACTAGAACGCATTTTAACACGGGATCTTTACTGCGCATGCGTCTACTGCATCTACGTAGTATGACGTGCTGACGCTTGGAGGGAAATTCTGGCGCTTGCGCAAAGAGCTATAAAATGGCCGCTTGAAAGCTCACATGCATGGCACCTGCTTTGCTGAAATTAGAAAATGAGTTTATAACTAATGCAAATGCAGAAAAAGAAATAATAAAGGGTATGGGTCAGAGTAGAGGTTGGTGGTATACAGTGAAATCATTTATTTTTGAGAATAACATTTTTTCTTTTGACTTTATTATTAGTGCGTATTTGGGCCTGTTAAAGTTGTCTGAGTCGAGCAGACTGACGTCGTCCAACGCATGCGCCCTGGTACGGACGCTTGGAGGATGACTAAGGATTTGTCACGCATCCAAGGTCGACGGAGATGCGCCCTGGGAACATGAGGGTGAAGAGTTCATATGAAGGAGCTTATTCGAGAAAACTGTTACATTTGTATTAATAAAGTTTAAAAGATGTATGGGAAAGGAAGGGCGGAATAATAGTTTGAGGGGAGGAGTTTGGGAACAATGGTTTAAAGAAGTGAATGAAGTATAAGCATGGTGTGATGATCATCCCCCCCTCGCCTGTCCAATCAGAAGTTAGTATTCCGTAAAAATGAAACATTAATGGGTGGTACATGCCTATGGAAGGGTATAATTGAAGTAGTTTAGTTAGTTAGTTAGGCTAAGCTTGTTGGGAGCGGAAGCAGCAGAAACAATTCGAAGCTCATGATGCTGTCAGTGCTGGGGTGGTGCTGATGCTCTGAAACGCTGATGAAGAAACTGAATGCAGAACCATCTACTTAATTTGGGTGGGTTAGAAAGAAGATCGCGGAAGAACCACGAGGAGGAAGAGAGTGTCAGAGAGGGGTGCGATGTAGTCGTCGGTAATTAGAGAGGTGAAGTATCCTGTCTTGATTCCTGTCCTGAAGCCTTTGTCTCCTGATTCTGTCCTGGGAGGCCCTTACCAGCCCTTTGGCCAGGGGGTTGGTCTTCACACCATACTTTGGTAATTATGAAATTCATCGTTTGATAAATGCTCTTTTGTCTCTATCCTCTTCTTTCTGAGCACAGTTATTTGTGTGGATCTGAATCTTGATGTTTATCTGAGTTGGCACTCTCGTGGATGAGGGTGTTTGTACTGAAACGCTTTTGAGATGGTTCAAAACCCCTAATTTAGATAAAGATTTTAAACTTACTGAGTCTGTCATTATTTTATTTTTATTGAAATGTATAATAAATTATGTCAATTATCACCATCAACTAGTTCCACCTAACTGGTCCATTGACCAGAGGAAAGAACTGTTTGATCAGTGAAAGGTTTAGTTAAAGAAGAAATAACTAGATCTTGAGGTATGAGAAACATTATATAATAAACTAAAGTTCCAGTGGTATACTTAGGGGCAGAACGGAAATGAGTTGTATGGGCCCAAATGAGTATATGGTAGTGGAGTATCTTTTGCTAATACACCGCTGGATCAGTTTTCTGGTAGCAGAGCTATGGTTGTTAGTAACTAGTTTGGTGATAAGTATAGATTATTGATTTTTGGTTAATGTCTTAACCAAAGGGTTAGTGTCCTGTTTTTTATGTTGTCTGGAAAATTCCCGGGGAATGAATAGCAGGTGTCGATAGACACCACACTGCAGTGAGGTTACTCGTCTGTTGGAATAACACTGAGAAGCTAGGTAGGGCTGGCAGTGTTAAAGTAGGGACTATTTTCTGTGTAAAAGTGAGAGTGATTGATAGCAAAGAGTTCGCTGGTGAAATTTTGGTGTTATATCACCTAGAAAGGGTAACACTGAAGGAGTAGCAGGTTCTTCTAAGCTAGATTGGCAGCAAAAGGAGTTTGCTGGTGAAATACCGATCTCAAAATTCCCTAACGGGAGATATCGGAAGAGTAGCAGGTTCTCTGGAGCTTAGGTGAAGAGTAAGCGGAAGGTTTTACTCGCAGTGAAAGAAAATAAACTATACTTTTGATTTAGTGGAACAGACAGAGTAGCAAATGTTTTTACGTTGTTAATAACAAAGAAGTTAAAGAATTTTTGAAGAAATACAAATTTTGTATTACCTTGCAAAGGGAGGGTCAGTTGCCGGAGTGGGACTGACGTCACAGAGAGCCGCGCTGGGATTGGTAGATACAGCGGGCATGTGACAGGAGGAGCTTGGTAAAGGAGGGGTGAGAAATCGCCTTAGTAGGATCGACGTCACAGAGAGCTGCGCTGGGATTGGTAGAAGCAGCGGGCGCGTGACAGGAACAGCATTGTAAAGGAGGGGTCAGTAGTGAGGAGCAGAGCTGACGTCAGGAAAAGGCTGCGCTGACATTGGTCAGAGTGCGAGTGTGAGCCTGATTTGATTGGACATTTAGTTAGAAGCCGCGCTAGGATTGGAGGAGAGAAGGATTGTATGCAGGATTTTGATTTGACTGTCAGTGCAAGACGTACAGGAAGAAGATTTCAAGGGTTTGCGGAATACAATTTCCTACACCGTTCTTCGAAGATGTATGGAGAGAAAAGAAAGATGTCAATTTTTAAGAGAATAAACAATTTCTTTGTTAAGGATAAGCCTGTGTTGACTAGAGAGGGCATTCCTATTCCGCCACCGAAGACACCAGCATCTTTTATGATGATGGAAAGGGGATATCATACCTGCGTGTGGTTGGAAAACTGGGTAGAATACACGAAGGATGATGGTGTGTTAGCATTTCCTAAGGATGGAACGTTTAATGGGAGGATTCTTCAGAATTTGAGATTAAAAATGAATGATTTAGAATCGAGACCTAGGTTAACTCAATATGAGGCTTTGGAAGAATGGGAGACTGAGTCATATGAAAGAGAGAAATGCAGAGGTGGAAGATATAGAGGATTCTTTCCGAGACATTTGCATGAGACACGAGAAGGGCAGATGAAACAGTGGAGGAGAGCTATGGTATCAGAAGGGTTATATCCAGTGTTGATGGCTGAGAAACAATCTGGAGGAAAGTGTAAAGAGAAAACGAAACATATGAATTCAACAGGATATGGAGAGTCAGATGACGAATTGTTAGAGGATATTTTAATTAAAAATCCACCACCGTATCAAGAAGCAGCTAGTAAGGTTGTCCCAAGTGCGCCCATAATGGGAATACCAATAACTCCACAGATTTTACATGAGACATTATACAACAGAGGGTTGGAAGATAATGAAAGAGAAGATTTAAACAAAACTAGGGAAGAACTAGTTCAAAGGATAAGTCAATTGAATTTAAATACTGAAGCTTTGACAGTACCAGTAACCATTGGTCCGGTAATCCCATTATAGAAGGGGATAATAAGATTTTCCAGAAACCACAACTCGTGACAGTTCCATCAAGTGATCCTAGAAAAGAGGTAGAAATCACAGATGACCAAGTTAGTGAAAGTGAGTCGGTTATTTCATTAATGGATCTCCCTATTGTGGAACCTCATATGGAAACTCAAAAGAGAGTTACGCCTATGAATTTGAGAGAGAGAAGACCTTTGGTTCCGGCTGGAACCTCAGGTACAACAGTAGTTACCTCTGAAGAATTAGAGAGGTGGGCTCAGGAAAGGGATAATCGGAACCCAATACCAAAGTTTTTAGATATCAGTAGATTGAAAGTGGAATTGGAAGAGATGATGACAGGATGCGTGGGTACGGAAAGATTAAACGTTTACAATGATGAAGAATTATTGTATCTATGTAAGAGTATAACCAGGAGAGCAAGACTATTTCATGAGAGATTAACGGAAGTTGCTTCAGAGATTGGAATAGACATAAGGAAATCAAAATTATTACAGAAGCCCTATCGAGTGGATTTTACTGATAAAGATTTAGAAAGTGTGACTGCTTCAGGAAAAAGGCTCCAGATAAAAGAATTAATGAACATTTTGCGAAAATGGGGAGACATTGATAAATGGAGGATTAGATGGATAAGAAAGAAAGAAGAAGTACAAGCGAGGGAGGCAGCAGCTGCATTTCCAGTAAGAGAATCAGGAAAGGTGGAAAAATTGTGTCCAATGAGGGAGGTTCCTGGAGGAGGATATGTTCATGTCCCTTGGAGTAGACAAGATATTTTATCGTTTACAAATGATTTTCCAAAGTTGAGAGAAAAGCCAGTTGAGTGGTACAAACAGGTAGAGGGGTTTGTGAAAGTCTCAAAGGTGTTATTGAAAGACTTGGATGGTCTATTTGACATAGTGGTACCTGCTGATTTATGGACAGAATGTAAGATCACAATTGATTGGCCTAATGAGGAGTATCCTAGAGATGCAAAAACAAGGGCACCATCAGAAGAAGTGATGAAAAAGTATCACCAAGTGATTACGTATTTGAAAGGAAAAATCCCTCCTAAAGAAACAGATTGGGTAAAAATAGATAGAACAACACAGGAACCGAATGAATCTGTACATGCGTACTATGAACAATTGTTGCAGGTGTTCAAGCAGTATAGTGGTTTTGAGAATATTGGTGACAAAGATATGGGACATTTTGTGTATTGGTTTGTATATGGCTTGAAACCGGAAATTAGTCAGATGATACAGCAGCACATGTTGTGTTGGCAAAGTAAGACAGTGGATGAAATTCTAAAGTACGCAAAATATTGCGGAGATGACATAGAGGCCAGGCGAAGGAAGCTGAAGGAGAAAATGATGTGGGCTCAAGTTAAATTGGCAGAGCAGCAAGAAGAGAAGGCAAATGAACAAAATAATAATCCAGTAAAAGAACAGAGTCAGAATAATCAAGGAGCGAATGATAATAAATTTAAAGGGCGGATGGACAGAGAAGAAGCGAAAAAGAAGTTTCCTTGTCATGCGTGCGGAAAGCTTGGACATTGGAAGAACGAGTGTAAGAGTACTCAGAATATTAAGAATAATAATGGGCCAAATCAAAATTTAATCCCACAGATGCAGAATGAAGTACCTATGAATCAGCAGCAACAGGTAGTCACCCCACAATATCAGGTGCCACCAGCTCCTATGCCAAATTTTGTGAACCATCAAAGTTTCAGTGCGAACACCGGATTTCAAGGAGAAAGTGGTAAGAATAATAGAACAATTGCACAATATTTTTTGCAGAATGATGAAGAACGTTCAGATACTGCACAATGACGGTGCCTGAGGGGGAGGAAGAGGAGTGCGTGCTTGGCGCATCCTTACCGGTAGATCAGTCAGGTCCATTTGTTGACGGGAAAGTAGAAGGTAAAGATATAACTTTCCTATTGGATACTGGTGCTACCAGGTCTACTGTGAGAACAGCAGACATCCCAAACCTACCCCTCTCGGGAGAAACTATCCAAGTTGTAGGCATGTCTAACCAACAGAGTAGAACCCCTATCACAAAGCCAATGGAGGTGCACATTGGAAACTTCAAAGAAATGCATCGATTTGTAGTTTGCGATTCCAGTCCTGTAAACCTGTTGGGAAGAGATATTTTGTGCTAGATGAATTGCACGATTTATTGTACACCGGATGGTGTTGCTTTCCAAACTCCCGATGAGGACATAGTCTACAAAATGATGCTGGCCAAACAGGGAACAGAGGTAGATGAAATGTTTTCATTAATAACCGAGAATGAATTGCCAGAAGAATTAAGAACGACAGTCAATCCAGAAGTGTGGGATTTTACAGGAAAAGATATTGGGCTAATGAAAAATATAGACCCAGTTAAAGTGACAGTGAAGGAAGGTGCTGTGTATCCAAATACCCGGCAGTACAAAATGAGTCCAGAAGTGAAGGCAGGAATTATTCCAGAAATTGAACGAATGGTTAAACAAGGCATTCTAAAGGAAGTGATGGGTAGTCCCTGTAATTTACCAATAATGGGACTGAAAAAGACTAGCGGAAAGTACAGAATAGTGCAAGACCTACGTAAAATAAATAAAATTGTAATTCCCTGTTGTCCAATTGTGCCAAATCCAGCAGTGATCCTTTATCAGATACCATGGAATGCAGGATGGTTCACAGTAATTGATTTGTGCCAATGCTTTCTTTTCTATTCCGTTACACCCAGACAGCCAGTATCTTTTTACGTTTAAATTTGAAGATCGTATTTACGCATGGTGTCGTGTTCCTCAAAGGTACACAGAAAGTCCTTCAATCTTTAATCAGATTCTGAAAAAGTGGCTGCAATCATTGATTATGCCTAGAAATTCTGTTCTGGTTCAGTACATTGATGACCTGTTAGTGGCATCAAAAACGCGAGAAGATTGTGTCACAGATACAATTGCGTTGCTGAACCATTTGGCTGAAGGAGGACACAAGGTGTCACCAGAAAAACTACAGTTCTGTCGACAAGAAGTAAGATATCTAGGGCATAAAATAGAAAGAGGAGTTAGAAATGAGAATGTTTTTAGGAGTGGTTGGATACTGCAGACAATGGATAAATGGATTTTCTATGTTAGCGAAACCACTGATACAGATGATTCGGAAACGAGCAAAAGATCCGATTGATTGGAATGATAACTGCCTGGAGGCATTTGTGAGATTGCGAAATTGTTTGTGTGAGGCTCCTGCCTTGGGCATGCCAGATTATACCAAAGACTTTGCTTTGTTTTGTTGCAAAAGAGAAAATTGTGCACTTTCAGTTTTGACACAGAGACATGGATTGAGTCGGCGTCCAGTGGCATATTTTTCAGCCACATTGGACCCGGTGGCTTCAGCATTGCCTGGCTGCTTAAAAGCAGTAGCTGCTACTTGTATGAGTCTGGAGCAAAGTAAGTCGATAGTGATGGGACATCCGGTAAAAGTATTCGTTCCACACTCGGTTGAGATTCTTTTGACAAGAACAAGAACACAGCACCTCACCCCTAGTCGGTTGACAAAGTACGAAAGAGTGATTTTGGGAACTGAGAATGTGACCGTGATAAGGTGTACGATTCTGAACCCAGCCACCTTATTGCAAGACCCCTGTGATTAGGAAGTAAAAGATGAAAGTGATCATGATTGTTTAGACGTGACTGAGTTATGCACGAAGCCCCGCCCGGACATAAGAGAGACACCACTAAAAGAAGCTGATCATGAATTATTTGTAGACGGCTCCTGCCTTAGGACACAAGAAGGAGGTTTAAGTGCTGCATATGCTGTTTGCAAAATTTCGGGGGTAATTGAAGCATCCTGTTTACCTGGGGTCAAGTCTGCACAAGTAGCTGAAGTAGTTGCCTTGACAATGGCATGTAAAAAGGGGAAAAATTGGAGAGTAACCATATTTACGGATAGTCAATATGGTTTCGGGATTGTGCATGACTTCGGCCAGCTTTGGATGCAAAGGGGATTTCTGACTTCCTCAGGGTCCCCAATCAGAAACAGCAAAAATGTAAAGGAATTATTGGAAGCATTACAATTGCCAAAAGAAATAGCAGTTGTGATATGCGCTGCACATCAGTCAGGAAATGACTATGTGACTGCTGGCAATAATTATGCTGATCAAGTGGCAAAATACTGCGCTAAAAATGCAGTAGCCATAAACAGAAAAATTGAAACGGGTGAAACCAGATGCTAACTTATGTACTTCTCAGTACCAGAGACATGGGATGAGATTAGACAATTGCAGGAAGAAGTTGAGGAAAAGGAAAAAGAAATCTGGATAAAGGCAGCCTGTAACAAAAGATCACATGATGAAGTATGGGTGTATCTAGATGGAAGACCAGTCATGCCAGATTGTCTGCTTTCAAAAATGGCGAGGGTATACCATGGAGCAACACACATAGGGAGAGATTCAATGATCAGACTATTCAGACAGAGTTGGTACAATCCGAAGTTCAGGGTAGTCGCAGAGAGCCTTTGCCAAAGATGCTTAACCTGTCAACAGCAGAACCCAGGTAGAAAAACAGTGGTAAGCTGGGGAAAAATCGGAAAGGCAGCAGGACCCTTCACCAGATTGCAGTTAGATTTCATTGAGTTACCCCCCTGCAACGGATTGAAATACGTACTTGTCATAGTATGCCTTTTCTCAAGATGGGTGGAAGCCTACCCTACTAGAAGAAATTACAGTCTCACAGTTGCAAAGTTGTTGTTGAGGGAATTGGTGCCACGATTTGGTTTTCCGGTCACTTTGGAATCAGATAGAGGCCCTCATTTTAATAATGAAATAATTTGATTGATCTGTGCTGCGTTTAACATTGAACAAAAATTGCACTGTGCTTATCGTCCAGAGGCTTCTGGAGTTGTTGAACAAATGAATGGCACAATCAAGTCAAGTTTGGGAAAGGTGTGTGCATCCACAAAGCTGAAACGGCCAGATGCGTTACCTCTTGTATTAATGGGTCTCAGAAGCTTTCCAGATGGAAAAACAGGAATGAGTCCACATGAGGTACTCATCGGAAGAGCCATGAGACAGGCGTTCATTCCTGGAAATAAACTAATGAGTATAACTGATGACCTGGTATTGGACTATTGCAAAGGATTGGCTGAAATGATGTGTTCTCTCTCTCACCAGGTTGGAGAAGACGCAGTCGAAAGACAGCCAGATCAAGCGCATGATTTGAATCCTGGAGATTGGGTGCTAGTGAAGAAACATGCAAGGAAATTGTGTCTAGCACCAAGGTGGGACAAACCAAGGCAAGTCATACTAGTCACTACCACAGCAGTGAAGTGTGCAGGTTTGCCCAATTGGATTCATGCTAGTCATACCAGAAGAGTACCGAGCCCATTAGATCAACAAGAGCCACCACTGACTGAGCAGGCTGAAGCGTCAGGAGTTGTAAACTGTGAAGTTGAGGAATCTAGAGTGATAGATTCCGAAAGACAACCATATGATGAACAGCCCGAGATAAGTCAGGAAGCATGGATCCCAGTGATTGAAATAATTGATGATGCCGTTGAGACAAGAATAAGAACAGAACTGAAAAGTCAAGAAAGTAGTCAGGAAGAGACAGGGAAAGAAGAACACACTCAGGTGAAAACAGAAAGAGACACAAACAAACCTGAGGAGGGAAAAATAGAAGAACACGTTCAGGCAGAAGAAGAAAAGTTTGAATTAAGACCTGAACAGGACCAGATAGAGTTAGAAGAACAAACTCAGGCAGAAGAAGAAAGATTTGAAGTAAGACCTGAGCAGGATCAGACAGAATCAGAAGAACAAGCTCAGGAAGAAGTAGAACGAAATACGGTAGAACTTGAGCAGGAAGAACCAAAAGAAGGTACAAGCACAGAAAACAAAGAAATTGAACAGATTGTACACAGAATAAATGAAATAAAAAGAACTTTACAAGGGGATAAGGAAGGTGAAAACGCAGTACAAATCAAAAGAGTCAGAAAGGGAGACAATTGGCAAACTGGAGTAAAGAAACTGAAATATCACCTGAGAAAATCTGAGAAGAAACCAGAGCAAGTGAACGAAATAACAGGTCAAACAAGACCTAAGCAAACTTTAGCAAAAATAACTCGAAGAAGTCCAAGATTGAGAAATTTAAATAGAAAATATAAGGCTCCAGAGTGGACATACGTCATTCTTGAAGAATTTGAGTCCCTGTATTTGTCTGATGAGACAGAAGTCCACATTGCACAAATTGATGAAAGCCAATTGAAACCTCCTTAAGAATAAAAAGAAAAATTAAGACCGAAAAAGAAAAAAAAAGATAAGAGAAAAGAAATTTTCTCAGCAATAAAATGGCCGACAATGAAGTTAACGGAAAACCAAAATGTGGAGTAAAAAGGAAGTGTCTTAGATTTTGTTTTTGTAGTATTTTATTAGCAGTATTAGGATGGCTATTGCTAACAGTAGGGGTACCTTTGATAATGAAAACAAGTAACGAGAATAATACAGAAACTAATGTTAAGGTAGATAGATTATGAGAAACTAAATTAGAAATAGGAGTGGAAGATGAAGCAAACTATCACAATGAGTCAGATTATAATACGTTCTCTAATGTGTTTATTAAATTATTATTTCAGTATGTTAGCACTATGCAAATTAACAACTGTTATGTATGTATGAAATTGCCCTCATCAGTATCAGAAGGGATTACATATCACCATATACCTTTAACCTATGGTGTGTCATGTAGTATTTTATCAAGTTTATTTTACACTACAGGGAGATTGCAGTATTTTTATTCTAATTTAGATGTAGTATTTTCTGAATTACCCATTAGAAAGAATATGAATCCAGTAGCTAGTAGTAAAAACACACAGTTTATGGGCGAATGCTTCATAACAATGAGTTCAATAGATTTAGTTCAGGCACACAAAGATAATCTAACATGTACATTAAGAAAAGAAGAAAAAGATGTTTTAGATTTAGTAGAAGAAAGGAGACAGGATTTAATGAAGAAGGCAATTACACAGAAAACCCATGTTACCTCCATGGGTTGGGAAGGAGGGAATCTATGCAAGTGGCAAGGCTCATGCTGCGATGTCCCTGGACTTTGTGAAAAAGGGAAAATTCTGCCTCCATAGATTAAAGACAATAATTACATTGGTTCCAGTGAATGCGAACTTAACTTCCTAATATTAGGAGGATGGGGACTAAAAGGGGGAACTGATCCTGTGTTTCCAGGAGTGTATTATGTTTGTGGGAGTAATGCCTATTACAGGTTACCTGCAAGATGGTACAGAAGCTGTTATTTTGGAATCGTTTTTCCAAAAATGTATCATGTAGATAAAATCAGTGGAACCAATGAATATTCTAATAGACTAACATGAAGAAGAAGGGCTAGTTTTTCTGAAATTGTAGGAGATATTTTTAGTGCACTGATACCCTCAGTTGGAGTCATCCTAAATTCGCAGAAAATGTGTAAGTTATCAACCATAGTTGATCGTCTTTCTACAGATACTGCAGGAGGATTTTTAATGATTAACACAGAAATGGCTGCAATTAGATCAATGGTTTTACAGAACCGTCTTGCTCTTGATATATTGTTAGCCAAAGAAGGTGGAGTCTGTGGCATGTTGAAAGTTCAACATTGCTGCACCTATATTCCGGACGAGAGCAGAGAAATTAAAGGATATATTAGGGAAATGGTTTGTTGGGTTTGGGAAAAGTTTTGTAGGTCAAATAATAATACCATTAGTGATGATAATAACAATAGTAATGTTAATAATGATTACATATAAATGTTGTAGAAAGGGTACGAAAGGAAAAGTACACTTGAACGGAAAAGGAAAGGGACAGACACGTAAGAGAAAGTACGAGGAAATACGCTTGGAAGAAATGAAAGGGAGGTTATATAAGAAGATGCGAGATTTAGAAGGAAATGAGATAGTTGATGAAAAATTGGGAGGACACATGGAGAAAACTGAGAAGTATTAAAGTTGGTATCTGGGATGGATGGGAAATTTTGTGATGGCTTAATATGCCATCAGAGAGGGGATTGATGGAGCAAGGTTTCGGACATGAGACTTGCTCGGAAGCAATCCTCTCGTTTTAACTTACTAGCAAATTACTAACGACGTGTCTTGTGATTAATAATATGCATTTTCATTACACGCGGGAAAAGAATGAAGCTTGCCTATGTATTTACTAACTGCAATAACACGGACGTAGGACTAGAACGCATTTTAACACGGGATCTTTACTGCACATGCGTCTACTGCAACTACGTAGTATGACGTGCTGACGCTTGGAGGGAAATTCTGGCGCTTGCACAAAGAGCTATAAAATGGCCGCTTGAAAGCTCACATGCATGGCACCTGCTTTGCTGAAATTAGAAAATGAGTTTATAACTAACGCAAATGCAGAAAAAGAAATATTAAAAGGGTATGGGTCAGAGTAGAGGTTGGTGGTATACAGTGAAATCATTTATTTTTGAGAATACATTTTTTTCTTTTGACTTTATTATTAGTGCGTATTTGGGCCTGTTAAAGTTGTCTGAGTCGAGCAGGCTGACGTCGTCCAACGCATGCGCCCTGGTACGGAAGCTTGGAGGATGACTAAGGATTTGTCACGCGTCCAAGGTCGACGGATGCGCCCTGGGAACATGAGGGTGAAGAGTTCATATGAAGGAGCTTATTCGAGAAAACTGTTACATTTGTATTAATAAAGTTTAAAAGATGTATGGGAAAGGAAGTGCGGAATAAAAGTTTGAGGGGAGCAGTTTGGGAACAATGGTTTAAAGAAGTGAATGAAGTATAAGCATGGTGTGATGATCATCCCCCCTCGCCTGTCCAATCAGAAGTTAGTATTCCGTAAAAATGAAACATTAATGGGTGCTGCATGCCTATGGAAGGGTATAATTGAAGTAGTTTAGTTAGTTAGTTAGGCTAAGCTTGTTGGGAGCGGAAGCAGCAGAAACAATTCGAAGCTTGTGACGCTGTCAGTACTGGGGTGGTGCTGATGCTCTGAAACGCTGATGAAGAAACCGAATGCAGAATCATCTACTTAATTTGGGTGGGTTAGAAAGAAGATCGCGGAAGAACCACGAGGAGGAAGAGAGTGTCAGAGAGGGGTGCGACGTAGTCGTCAGTAATTAGAGAGGTGAAGTATCCTGTCTTGATTCCTGTCCTGAAGCCTTTGTCTCCTGATTCTGTCCTGGGAGGCCCTTACCAGCCCTTTGGTGAGGGGGTTGGTCTTCACACCATACTTTGGTAATTATGAAATTCATCATTTGATAAATGCTCTTTTGTCTCTATCCTCTTCTTTCTGAGCACAGTTATTTGTGTGGATCTGAATCTTGATGTTTATCTGAGTTGGCACTCTCGAGGATGAGGGTGTTTGTACTGAAACGCTTTTGAGATGGTTCAAAAACCCCTAATTTAGATAAAGATTTTAATCTTACTGAGTCTGTCATTATTTTATTTTTATTGAAATGTATAATAAATTATGTTAATTATCGCCATCAACTAGTTCCACCTAACTGGTCCATTGACCAGAGGAAAGAACTGTTTGATCAGTGAAAGGTTTAGTTAAAGAAGAAATAACTAGATCCTGAGGTATGAGAAACATTATATAATAAACTAAAGATCCAGTGGTATACTTAGCGGCAGAACGGAAGTGAGTTGTATGGGCCCAAATGAGTATATGGTAGTGGAGTATCTTTTGCTAATACACCGCTGGATCACCTCCATGCCCCTTTGTTGCTGCAACTTTTTCACAGACGATATCCACAAAAACCTAAACCCTTTGGAGGAGTTCTTGGGGTGGTGTACTGTCTTGCTTGCTTTGCTGCCGGCCAGGTCTGTGGCAGGGCAGAGCACTTCCAGCATAAAGCCGGCCTTCTCTGTGGAAGATTGCTCCGCGTTCTAGTTGTCACGCATGCAGTCTTCCATCCTCGTCTCACTCACCTTTACGCTTCTGGGGCACCTTCACGTCGCGTTCGACATCACCCTGCGGGTTTCTGTTCAGCGGCTGCTTTTCTGACTTGCTCAGCATCCTCCTTTACTCTTGATCTGCTATGGCTCTGGTTTCCTGAAAACCTGCGACAAAAAAGAAAAGACACTTTAAAGCATCGTACGCTGCATTGAGCAATGGTGGTAATTCATTCTGCGATAATGCCATGATTTCTGCAATATGTTGTTGCCTATACTTATCTGACATGTTCTACCGGCTTATGGAGATTCCGTTCTTCCACAATACTTTGCATTCTGAAAAATGTATGATAAAAATGAGTCTGCTCAGTCCAAAGTTTCTGCCTTACTAAGAAACATGTACTTGCAGTAACCTAAACGGCCCTACACATGTTTGTGTTAGTTTTGTGTTTTTACTAAATCTGATATACAAGAAGTCATTGTATATACAATTCCAGGCTTTGGAATTTCTGCATGTTGGGCCCTGTTACAGAAAGCTTTTAGGTAGGCTCGACTTACATAAATATATATATATATACATATATTCACGGAAAAAAACATAGGTTTCAGGGACGTTATAGTTAGAAATTTTCATTTAAAAAACCTTTGAAATTCACTGAAAAAACCTTAGGTTTCAGGGATGTTATAGTTAGTTGGACATTTCACTCGTACAAAACCAGAGAAATTCAGCCGTTATAGTTAGTTGAGCTAACTATAATTCACGCCCGCAATGCACTGCTGATGATGTCACATATTACATCACTCATGACATGGTCAGTGACATCACTGATGACATCACTGATGACATCTCAAATGACATCACTGATGACATCACTGATGACATCATCCAGTGACTGTGTGTTTCTAAAAAGTTTAAATATGTTTTATATATATATATATGCCAAGGTGTATTGAAGAATGAGTGGGTGTATGAGTGTCTGTATGGATGGTTTAGTAGGTGTGTGACTGACTGTATAAGTGAGTGTTTAAACGTGTCTTACTGAATGCATGGGTTAGTGACTGAACTGGGTGAATGTCTGTGTCAGTCTGTCAGTTGGTGTGTAAGCAGCTGCATGGGTTGGTGAGTAGCTACATGAGTGTCTATATGGGTTATTGATTGGTTGTCTAAGTATCTGTATGGGTGCCTGAGTGTCTCTGTGTGTGGGTGGGGTGTGTGTGATTCTGTGCATAGATGTGTGAGTGGGTGATTCACTGGGTGTATGGGTTCAAGAGTGCATCTGTGAAGCGCTGTATGGGTGGGTGAGTGTGTGTATGGGTGTGTTGGTGAGTGAATGGATGTCCCAGTGGTACATGTGTGAGTTCTACATATGTGTAAGGCAGTATATGTGAGTGTTGGACTATATAAATGACTATATGTGAGAGTGAGTGTTTGTGAGAGTGGGTGTATGGATGAGTGTGTGCTTGTGTCAGTGATTGTATAAGAGCGTAAGTATGTGTTAGTATTTGTATGAATAAGTGAGGTGGTGTGTGTGTAACTGTATAGGTGAGTAAATGGGAGTGTGATTGATTCTTTGCATGACTGACTAGGTGTGTGAGTAACTCTATGGGTGAGTGGCGGTGTTTGAGTGTCTGTATAGGTGTAGGAGTGCATATGATAGTGCTGTATTGATGAGTGACTGCATGTATGAGTGACTGTATGGGTGAATGAGTGGATGTGTGTATAGACCTAGGAATCAGTGAGTTGGTATGTAGTAACTGATATTGGTGTGTCTATAGTTTCGAAAATGGTAGTCTGCATTTTAGAGTGGGTGTATGAAAGGTTATATTAGGGTGTGAGGAGGTGAATCAGTTTATCACGTGGATGATGTCATCAGTGATGTCATTTGAGATGTCATCAGTGATGTCATCAGTCATGTCACTGCCCATGTCATGAGTGATGTAATATGTGACATCATCAGCAGTGCATTGCTAGGGCGCGAGTTATAGTTAGCTCAACTAACTATAAAGGCCAAATTTCTCTGGTTTTGTACCAGTGAAATGTCCAACTAACTATAACGTCCCTGAAACCTGTGGTTTTTTCAGTGAATTTCTAAGGTTTTTTAAATGCTAATTTAACGTCCCTGAAACCTATGGTTTTTTCAGTGAATTTCACAGGTTTTTTAAATGTAAATTTCTAACTATAACGTCCCTGAAACCTATGGCTTTTTCCGTGAATTTCAAAGGTTTGTTAAATGCTAATTTCTAACTATAACGTCCCTGAAACCTATGGTTTTTTTAGTGAATTTCAAAGGTTTTTTCAATGCTAATTTCTAACTATAACGTCCCTGAAACCTATGGTTTTTTCAGTGAATTTCAAAGGTTTTTTAAATGCTAATTTCTAACTATAACGTCCCTCAAATCTATGGCTTTTTCAGTGAATTTCTAAGGTTTTTTAAATGCTAATTTATAACTATAACATAGTAGTCGCGTTTGCAGAGTGGTGCAGAAAGGGGGCTGGGCCTCCGACCAGCGCTCAGTAATTCCGCTGCGTAGGACTTACAGAAGGTACCAGGAGGGCTACTTGGCCCCCAAAGTCTCTCAGGAGTAAAGTGGACTTCATCCCCCAGCCCGTAGTGTGCCAGGACGGATTAAACCCAGATCAGTTGACTGGGGGTGAGTGTTTGATTTCCTCTAACGCTCCGTCCATCATCCCCTTTGGTATCGCTTTGTTCGCCCTAAGTTGGCAGGGTATGCCCAGACGTGGGTCCCTTGCTCACTTTGCCACTGGATTCAAGATAGCCTGGCTGATGAGGGTTTTGAACCCGAAACCGGTCCCAGGATGCTTGTTTCCGGTCCAGGGAAGACATGGCTTGGCAGTTCGGGCTGGACTGTTCCCATGAGGCACAGGGTCAGACTGATTTGCATATGGCCATGTCTGAACTGGGGTGGTGGAGTGAGCTAAAGAATGATGATGGATTAAACCCAGATCAGTTGACTGGGGGTGAGTGTTTGATTTGCTCTAACGCTCCGTCCATCATCCCCTTTGGTATCGTAGTGTGCCAGGAGGCGCGTTTGTAGAGTGGTGAAGAAAGGGGGGTGTGGCCTCCGAAGACTTCTTAGCAATGCCACTGTGTGGGACTTACTTGAGGTAACAGGAGGGGTAGTTGGCCCTCAAGGACAACCTTGGGGCCAACTACCCCTCCTATTACCTCCAGTAAATCCCACACAGCAGAATTGCTAAGTTCTCAAAGCAGGCCAGGCCCCCTTTGCCCACCAGTCTGCAAACGCGCTCCCTGGCGCACTCTTGGATGGGGATTAAACTCCCCTTTGCTGCTGGGGGTCGTTAGGGGCCGACTAGCCTACCTGACACCTCCAGTAAGCCCCAGATAGTGGGATTGCTGAGACGTGGACACAGTGCATGCCCCCTTTCTCCACCACTCTGCAAACGCACCTCCTGGCACGCTCTTGGTTGGGGAATGAAGTCCCCTTACCTCCTGAGGGTCCCTGGAGACCAACTAGCCCTCCTGTTATCTCTAGTAAGCCCCACACAGCTGGATTGCTGAGACTGGTCTGAGGCCACGCCCCCTTTTTACATCACTCTGCAGACGCGCCTCCTGGTGCACTGCTGCTTGGGGGATGAAGTCCACTTTAGTCCTGAGGTCCTCAGGACACAAGAGGACCTCATCGCCCCACCAGCAGTGCGCCAAGCGGCGCGTTTGCAGAGTGGTGTAAAAAGGGGCGAGGCCTCAGACCACCTCTCAGCAATCCCACTGTGTGGGGATTACTGGAGGTACCTGGTGGGCTAATTGGCCCCTAAGGACCCTTAAGATTCAAATGCATTACAGAATACTTGACACCTAACTAGATGAAAGTAATGGATTGCACTTTTCTAAAGCACCAAAGTATGAAAATAACAACTACAACAACCGCTAAATTAATATATTGCAGATTTCTGGGGTGCAACATAATACATTAGTGAGCCACCAAAGTAAAAAAGACAGGTTATTGTGACACTAAAGTCAACATCATAGAAAGCCATAGATTGCATTGGGATTGAATGTGGCCCTCTGCTGATTAACTGGGAACTCGAGTGTTAGATTACAGATTATCGTACCAGAGTAACAGGTTACAGATTACTGGGACAGCAAAGGTGGTCGATTACAGTATCCTGAAACACCCAAGGGACTGATTACAGATTACTCTGGTACCAATGTAATGGGTTACAGGCTGCTGGGGCTTGGTGGTTGGTTACAGTCCAGGTTAATGAGACACCAAAGTGGTAGTGTGCAGGTCACTGGGGCACCACAGCCATTGGTTATTCGTTACCGGCCCACCAAGGAAAAGGATTGCTCGTTACTAAACAGGGCACCAACTTGTCATATTATAGATTACTAACCCACAAAGTGATACATTGCTGCTCAAAGTGATAGATTACGTATTTAATGAAACGCTACCGTAATAGATTACTGATTATTGGGGATCAAATGTCTGATTACATATCAGTGGACAGAGGTATCACTATTCCATCACATGCTGTGGATTACCTCTGCTCACACTTACACATGTGTTTGACAACGGTGTCGAATTAGATTGACAGTCAGTGCTCTCACTATCAGGCACAATGGGAACTTTTCTTGTAGAAGAACATGTAACCCCCACATACCCCCCTTTCTGAAAGTTAAATATTTGGATGTCTTAAAACTGAATGCGTGTTAATAACTCTGCTGCAGAAATCTGTGAGCTTCCTGAAAATCTCAACTTCAGCCCCAGCATTTCATCCTTCTAGCGTCGATAAAAGGCGTCCCAACAATTTGCTAATTAATAGCAACTGTTCTGTACAGCCACGTGAAGCCACAAGTCTGTGGCAGAGTGCCCTGCATTAATAAAGTTATTACATTACAAGATGTAGGGGACGGTGCGAGCGATCTCTGCTGACAATTTTACCTAAAAGCTGCAGTATTATTAATTTAAAGTATTTTCCAACAGTGGGGTTCCGCTCTTTGCTGAAATCCAGCGCACATGGACAAAATCGGAGGCAAAACAACTTCAACAGCGCCAGTAGTAAGCAGTGCTATGAAGTGCCGTGTACAGTGCCGAGCAGAAGGACGGATTTTTTTTAATAAACATTAACACATGAACCAAATTGGACTCGTGATAAATCTGCTATATTTCTGCTTAAACCTAATATTGATACATGCATCTTTCTCAAAAGTATGCCACATTTATAATAAAGCTGCAACACACCCTTGACGTTTCGAAGCTTGTCAACAAGTGCCATCCTTACCCAGTGCCATAGGTAGCATTCAATTACCTAGCATTTAATGACATCCGAAAGTTGAAAGCTTGAGCGAATTAGCAAAGACCCGTGACTAGCAAGTTGCACGCATATTTTAAGTGCATTAACTCACTGAGCTAACACTAGCTTTGTAGAAAGGATTATTTTATGGCAGGGGGAAGTAAGGTGCTTGTTGCCACGCTACTGTACTGTGGCAACTCTCAAAAATCATGCATTGTAATTATTCACTCAATGGGACCAATATTTTCGACCTAGGAAGGATGAAAGCCTGAGATAGGAACCTGTGACTGTAAGTTTTACTTAGATGTCCGCAGCACGCGCTTTGTACCTCTTGGATGTTTTACTGGTTGTGAAGTTAGTGCATCCTTTCTTCACAGCGCTTACTGCTAAAATGCTAGATTTTCACCTTCCTCTGACTAACAGGTGTCACTGTCGCCCAAGAAAGCGCTGGGATTCCAAACATGCAGCCTGCACAGATCTATATGAAGCTGTGACTTCAACCTGCTGTGCTATCTCGCCATTTTGATGTTGGGAGTGTGCAGAGTTTTCATCACAGTCTCACGAATCTGAGTGATATAAAACACGAAAACCAATAAAGCTGAGTAAAAAGAAAAATATTTTCTGGAGTTTGAAACCCCTCTTACCTTTAGAATAGCCTCTTTCAATGGTGGCTGGAAAAAATGCTTAATTTTCAGAAGTGGGGGTAGTAAATAAAAGACAGATGGGTTTCCGAGGGGTGGCGGTAGTCCTTGAGGGGTCCCCTGGTAGGTGCTGTGTGGAGGCGAGGAGAGCTGTGGTGGTCGGGAGACCCTGCGCAGCCACTGAGAGGTGCAGACAGTGCGCCCAAGCTTTTCTTCAGCCGCCACTGTGCGCTAAGCCAGCTCCTGCCGGGAGGAGGCTCATAATTACACACTTGCCCTGGGGAGGTGGCGGTCCCCGGGCTGCGGGGGGGCGCATGCCCCCGCACATAATAAATAAAGCCCCGGGGAGGTGGCGGTCCCCGGGGCTGCGGGGGCCCCGCGGGCCCCCGCTATATAATTATACATTGCCCCCGGGACATGGCCCACCCGGGGGCTTAAGAATAACGAAGCGCAAGAGCCCGCACTTCGTTTTTTTTTTATTTTCTCGGCCCGATTCCCGCACCCAGTTTTTTGGCCCTGGGGTCCTTGTGGGACCCCCTGAGCAGGCCTAGGGGGTCAGGGTGTTTCTACCATGCCCCCTTTTCTTCATTTTTCACTTTTTTATTCCTTTATCTTGTGACTCGGTTACCAAGTCACAAGATGGCTGCCAACACATTCTGGTTTGGAGTGTTGGCAGCCAATCAGAAGTCAGCTCATGCTCGGGAGGAGTCGCGACTCTTCCTCGGTGCTCAGATATATACATTTTTATTTTTTGAATTTCTCAGGAACTACTGAATGGATTTACACCATTTTAAAAAGGCACGCTTTCTAGACCAAGACATACCTTTTTGCCAAATTTGGTGTAATTCTGTTCAGCAGTTCGGGCTGTCGCCTGTTCCAAACTTTCCTATGGAAATTAACATGGAGAAAACACGTTTTGGGACCCACCTTTTTTCTCGGCCCCCGCTTGACAAATCACCTCGAAACTTTCAAGACAGGAGCTGACCTGAGTGAACCAGTAGTTTTGAAAATTTCGCAAAGATTCGTCAAACGGCGCCAAAGATATTGGCAAAACAAAAAACGCTTTTTGAATAGAAACTAGGTCCTAACTATAACTACCTACTGGCGACCGCCAGTAGGTTGTGTGTGTATATATATATATATATATATATATGATCAAGATCGCTATGGCGATCGAAACGCGTCTGGGGCGGACACTTGTCTGTCATATCATGCTTGAATACGAATAAAATATTTATTCAGCGGAACCCGTGGTGATCCGGATTCTCTTTTGGAAGGTGCCAGAGGCCGTACCTGTGCTTTTTCCCTCTCGGAGTAATAGGAGGGATTGGGACTTTGATTATATATATATATATATATATATATATATATATATATATATATATATATATATATATATATATATATTCCCTCCAAAACCCGTTTGAAATAAAACAGGCCGTAACGCAGCCCAGGATCAAATTAATATATATATGGTAAAGACAAAGGTCAAGGAGAGGCCGCTTAGGTCCTCGTGTAGCCTAGGCTACTGAATTATTTTTAGGCAGCATTAATCAGATAGCACAAGGTAGTGTAGTCCATGCGGGACTAATTACGCAATAGATGCAGGGACACAAAGTAGATATGTTATCACATTTATTAACGGCATAAATGGAGTATCATAACATAATTGCATAATAATAGTTCTGGTGCTCACACATAGAAGTGAAAGTGCGTGAAGTGAGGAGTGTTTGTGACATTAAAAACTTTACATCGCATTGAAAACAACAATGTAAAAAACTCCTAAGTAATTAGTTGCAGTAATGGAGTTTTAAGTTGTATAGGTCGACGGCGTTTCGATCTTATGAATGTAAGATCATCATCAGGACGGAACAAGTGTGAACAAGTAGAATCTATTAAAGGAAAACCAAAAATCAAACAATGGTCCCGAAAAAAACAACCAAATTAAGAGCATTACCTATATTAATAAGGGATTCTTGAAATTCACATGAGTAGATAGTGAGTTAAGGACTGCTAATGAAAGGTAATTAAATAGGTAGGGAACACTGAATGAAAAATATAGAGGTACCATAAAATGAGGCCTCAGTATTGGAGGTAGTTCCAAAGCTTTCTATAGAGGTAGGCATGCGAAGGGCATACTTAATAGTAAGGTTACGCTGTAATTGGGGAGGTGTCAGCGCAAGGAAAGTGAATGCGCGTAGGGAGCCGCCTATAGAATGAGGCAAGTGAGGCACGACTAGGTAGGGAAGTGCTGCAAGAGTAATGCGATAAGGGCATGGGCCCAGGGGCAACAAGGTGGTTGAAAACCGGAGTGGGCAGTAGTGTTCCAAGGAGAGGGACTTACTTAGGCTATTCAGTCTCCAAGGAGCATCGTGAGTTCTGAAGATAGGCAAGTAATGCGAGCAGGACGGAACCTGTTGGGTTCTGCAAGGTAGGAAGAAAGGTTAGTGTGGGGCCTGAGCTACTGAAGTGCGAGCGGCGTGAGGGGAAGCAGTACTTACTTCAAGGCCAGGAGGCCGCTGCCGGAGGAGAGACCCTGGAAATTGGGGCGTTAGTGCAGGAAGGCAAGAGAGTCAATCTCTACTTCAAGGTCATGGCCCATGGGTGTCTCGGACGTTAGTTCCGGAAAAGACAAGCAGGAGAATCAATCTCTAAGGGGGAAAAAAGGGAAGAGGAGGACGGCACAGTGATCAGATTGCCGTGTGTCAGAGAGTGATTCAAGGGAAGAATCGGAAGCCTAATTACTGGAAGGGCAGAGGCTTGACGGATAGGTACTTACTAGTGAGAGCCTGCTGGTGACGAGCGAAGTATACCATGAGTTGCTCGAACGTGGAGCCGATACTGAACCGTGGCAGCTGAGAAACTTAAATGGTGTGCCGCGGGTGACGCGCATGGGCAGAAGTAGCGAGGCTGGAAGCTAGACTGCATAGCGCCGCCATCTTAGGAAGGCACTAAGGAAGAACCAGTTAACGCGCATGTGCAGAATAAATCCTGGTTATTGATCTGTTGTAGGGGACTAACCCAGAGTCCCAGTGAAGTAAAAGAGAGCAATTCAAAGGGTTGTAGAAGAGCCCATATGTAGGGGAGAATAAAGTGTTGAAATAATAGACATTTGCATCAAAGTGAAAACAAGGTTTCATGATATTAGAAGAATACAGACACAATTAAAAATGAAAAAATATATACATTAAGCTGAGGGATTTTACAGGATCATGTTCCATTCTTCAACAGTATTGAGTCCATTAAAGACCACATTGTCCGGGCATATAAACAAGCCCGAGATGAGACTACTGTGCAATCATTCTTAGGTCTCCCTCCTGTAGTAGGACATTTTAAATGTGGTAACTGTGTTGCATGCCCACTCACGAGAAACACAAAAACTTTTGAATATGGCACCACTACGCACCAATTGAGCTTCTTCTCAAACTGTAACTCAATGAATGTAATTTACTGTGTCAAATGTCCTTGCAACCTCATCTATGTGGGACAAACCACCCAGAAAATAAAAGCGAGAATCAGTCAACACAAAAGCCGGATACGCTGCGGTATCACGACGGCCCCATTGGTGGAACATTTCATTGAGAAAGGACACTCTGAACAAGATCTACGCTGGCAAGTGATTGACAGCCTTCGCCCACACAAGAGAGGCTGTGACCCCCAAGCAACTCTTAACAGGCTGGAATGTAAATGGATGTTCAACTGTCGTTCCATCGAAAATGGACTCAATACTGGTGAAGAATGGAACATGATCCTGTAAAATACCTCAGCTTAATGTATATATTTTAAAATTTTTAATTGTATCTGTATTCTTCTAATATCATGAAACCTTGTTTTCACTTTAATGCAAATGTCTATTATTTCAACACTTTATTCTCCCCTACATATGGGCTCTTCTACAACCCTTTGAATTGCTCTCTTTTACTTCACTGGGACTCTGGGTTAGTCCCCTACAACAGATCAATAACCAGGATTTATTCTGCACATGCGCGTTAACTGGTTCTTCCTTAGTGCCTTCCTAAGATGGCGGCGCTATGCAGTCTAGCTTCCAGCCTCGCTACTTCTGCCCATGCGCGTCACCCGCGGCACACCATTTAAGTTTCTCAGCTGCCACGGTTCAGTATCGGCTCCACGTTCGAGCAACTCACGGTATCCTTCGCTCGTCACCAGCAGGCTCTCACTAGTAAGTACCTATCCGTCAAGCCTCTGCCCTTCCAGTAATTAGGCTTCCGATTCTTCCCTTGAATCACTCTTTGACACACGGCAATCTGATCACTGTGCCGTCCTCCTCTTCCCTTTTTTCCCCCTTAGAGATTGATTCTCCTGCTTGTCTTTTCCGGAACTAACGTCCGAGACACCCATGGGCCATGACCTTGAAGTAGAGATTGACTCTCTTGCCTTCCTGCACTAACGCCCCAATTTCCAGGGTCTCTCCTCCGGCAGCGGCCTCCTGGCCTTGAAGTAAGTACTGCTTCCCCTCACGCCGCTCGCACTTCAGTAGCTCAGGCCCCACACTAACCTTTCTTCCTACCTTGCAGAACCCAACAGGTTCCGTCCTGCTCGCATTACTTGCCTATCTTCAGAACTCACGATGCTCCTTGGAGACTGAATAGCCTAAGTAAGTCCCTCTCCTTGGAACACTACTGCCCACTCCGGTTTTCAACCACCTTGTTGCCCCTGGGCCCATGCCCTTATCGCATTACTCTTGCAGCACTTCCCTACCTAGTCGTGCCTCACTTGCCTCATTCTATAGGCGGCTCCCTACGCGCATTCACTTTCCTTGCGCTGACACCTCCCCAATTACAGCGTAACCTTACTATCAAGTATGCCCTTCGCATGCCTACCTCTATAGAAAGCTTTGGAACTACCTCCAATACTGAGGCCTCATTTTATGGTACCTCTATATTTTTCATTCAGTGTTCCCTACCTATTTAATTACCTTTCATTAGCATCCTTAACTCACTATCTACTCATGTGAATTTCAAGAATCCCTTATTAATATAGGTAATGCTCTTAATTTGGTTGTTTTTTCGGGACCATTGTTTGATTTTTGGTTTTTCTTTAATAGATTCTACTTGTTCACACTTGTTCCGTCCTGATGATGATCTTACATTCATAAGATCGAAACGCCGTCGACCTATACAACTTAAAACTCCATTACTGCAACTAATTACTTAGGAGTTTTTACATTGTTGTTTTCAATGCGATGTAAAGTTTTTAATGTCACAAACACTCCTCACTTCACGCACTTTCACTTCTATGTGTGAGCACCAGAACTATTATTATGCAATTATGTTATGATACTCCATTTATGCCGTTAATAAATGTGATAACATATCTACTTTGTGTCCCTGCATCTATTGCGTAATTAGTCCCGCATGGACTACACTACCTTGTGCTATCTGATTAATGCTGCCTAAAAATAATTCAGTAGCCTAGGCTACACGAGGACCTAAGCGGCCTCTCCTTGACCTTTGTCTTTACCATATACGTATTTACCCCTGGTCATAATACTGGGGTTCCCTTGTTGTCTAAATATACAGGATCAAATTAAACCACCATGTTTAATCCGGTAAAAACAGCCATTGTGACGCGTTTCGGCCGAGGCACCGGCCTTTCTCACACACATAGAGCGCTATATTACTTTCCTTATTTAAGCTAAGCACAGAACACATGATGCATAGATATAGAAAACAGAGCAAGTGTACCTGCTTTTATCTCTTATAACTACGTTATTTAAGCAATTCTCATCTGAGCATCATGATCTAAATAGTGGATACAATAACTTCACGCAAGTGCATTGAATCCTGTGACTGCACGTATGATGCTTATAGCCAATGAAGACCTCTGGTATAATACCTAGGACAAGTGTCGGATCTTCAAATTCAAAACACCAGTGTGTGCAAAACAACTCGGACTGTGCATGTACATAATGTACAATTGCAAACCACATATAAATTAACATTGTGCCTGTTAAGTTGTTTACTATTCATGATATTATGCGCCAATATAAACTCTTCGCTATGACGGAACACATACGATTTGCTGTACCAAAAGGACTGTTGTACGTGAGCAGAAACACTGTCATTTAAAATGTTTTTAAATTACTCTTCAGGCAGGGAAGGAAAAGAAAAGGAAAACATCAAGTTCTCATCCAAACTGCCCATCTGGGGGAGAGTTTAAAAAGTACTGTGCTGCTGAATACTAGTACTCCTTTGATCCCAAGTCACGTGATGCAGCAGCCTTATCAATCAGAGTTACAGCTGCTGATCATTTACCGCAGCTACTCTCCCAGCAATGCGAACTAAAAAAGTATAATAAATTCCACACTCCAGAGTTCAAATTACTTGTACCTCTTATCACATGAAAACTCCGATATGAATATACATTTATAGTAATGGTATTAAAGATAACCTGTTTTTGCTCCTCGAACCTATATTCTCTCTTTCTAGTTCATAGACTGTATACCACTCCTGTTTATGCAATCACTTACTTAAGTTACGGAAGAGGGAATTGTTACAGGCACTTCTATGTGTGCATATATAGTTATATGTGAATTCTTGGTAGCACTGTTGTTTGATACATATAGGGATTGACAATTAAATTGATGTGCCTGTTCTCTTCTTTATATACAGGCGACACTTAGGACCTGATTACGAATTTCTGCAGTGCGGAGCGGGTGGTACGCCACAGCCGCACCCCCACACCGCCGAGACTCACCACCTGCCTGCCAGATTACAACTTAAAAGTCAACTGGCAGTGTGGCGGTCCTGCAGTGGTGCCTCTTTGAAAGGCAGTGGTGTCTGTGAAAAAGGCTATATAATAAAGGGTGGTTGGCTTTCAGGGTACTAGCGCTCCTAGGGGAAATACACACTATCTAAGTATCATGTATCTATCAATCAATCAATCAGGAGTTTGTTAAAGCACGACTACTCACCCGTAAGGGTCTCAAGGCGCTAGGGGTGGGGGGGGGGGGGTGCAGGTTCCATTCCATCAAGGAGCGGGTCTGTCGAAGAGCCAGGTTTTGAGGTTTCTTGCGAAGATGGGGAGCGATGTTGTCTGTCTGAGGTGGAGCGGAAGGGCGTTCCATGCTTTGGCTCCGAGGAAGGAGAAGGAGCGGACTCCTGATCTGGTCTTTCTGGTGCGGGGGACCACGGCGTAGGAGAGCTGGGCTGATCGTAGGGTCCTTTGGGGTGCGTGGAATTTGAGTTGGCTGTTCAGGTATGCTGGTCCGGTGCCGTGGAGGGCCTTGTGTGCGTGGGTGAGCATCTTAAAGGTGATTCTCGCCTCGACGGGGAGCCAGTGGAGTGTGCGTAGGTGCTGGGAGATGTGGCAGTGTTTTGGCAGGTTGAGGACCAGTCTTGCGGTGGCGTTCTGGATGTTCTGTAGCTTGCGGATGAGGTTTTTGTTTATTCCGGCGTAGAGTGCGTTGCCATAGTCGAGTCTGCTGGTGAACAGGGCGTGAGTGACTGTCTTTCGGTGTTCGAAGGGGATCCATTTGAAGGTCTTACGAAGGAGGCGGAGGGTGTGGAAGCAGGAAGACGAGACAGAGTTGATCTGGCGGTCCATTTTGAGCTCGGAGTCCAGGATGATTCCCAGGTTGCGTGCGTGGTCTGTGGGGGTTGGCGGGTTTCCGAGGGCGGGGGGCCACCAGGTGTCGCTCCAGGCGTCGGGGTTTGGGCCCATGATGAGTACTTCTGTTTTGTTGGTGTTTAGTTGTAGGCAGCTGTTTTTCATCCATTTGGCGACGGCTTCCATGCCTTCTCGAAAGTTGCGTCTGGCGGTGTTGGGCTCGTTGGATTAGGGAGAGGATGAGCTGGGTGTCGTCTGCGTATGACACGATGTTGAGTCCGTAGGTTCTGACGATGGGGGCAAGTGGAGCCATGTAGACGTTGAAGAGCGTCGGGCTGAGGGAGGAGCCCTGGGGGACTCCGCAGGTGGTAGGTGTGGGGTCCGAGAGGAAAGGGGGGAGTCTGACCCGCTGCGTCCTGCCGGAGAGGAAGGAGCAGAGCCAGTCGAGGGCCTTGTCCTGGATTCCTGCGTCGTAGAGTCTGCGTATTAGGGTGCGGTGGGAGACTGTGTCGAACGCCGCTGATAGGTCGAGGAGGATGAGGGCTACTGTTTCTCCTTTGTCCAGTAGGGTGCGGATGTCGTCTGTTGCGGCGAGGAGGGTGGTTTCTGTACTGTGGTTTTTTCTGAAGCCGGATTGGGAGGAGTCGAGGATGTTGTGTTCTTCAATGAATGTGGCGAGTTGGCTGTTGATGGCTTTCTCGATGACTTTCGCTGGGAACGGGAGCAGGGAGATGGGGGAGTAGTTTTTGAGGTCGGTGGGGTCCGCTGAGGGTTTCTTTAGGAGGGGGTTGACCTCGGCGTGTTTCCAATCGTCGGGGAACGAGGCGGTCACCAGGGAGCGGTTGATGGTGTGGTGGAGCATGGGTGCGATGGTGTCGGCGGCTCTGTTGAAGATGTGGTGGGGGCAGGGGTCCGTGGGGGCCCCTGAGTGGATTGACTTCATTGTCTTCAGTGTGTCTACGGTGGTGAGGGCTGTCCAGTCATCAATCGCTGGTTTCCGGGTGTCAGGGGTGGTTGGTGCGGGTTCAGTGTGTTGGTTGTCTTCGTCGAAGTTGTCGTAGATGCTCTTGATTTTGTGGTGGAAAAAGGTGCTGAGTTTGTCGCAGAGGTCTTGTGAGGGAGGGATGTCGGTAGACTCGCTGGTGGGTTGGGCGAACTCCTTGATGATGCTGAAGAGTTCCTTGCTGTTGTGCGCGTGGGTGGAGATTCTGTCTTCAATCGCTTTTTTCCTCGTTTCTCTGATGAGTTGATGGTGAGCGTTGGTGGCGGCTCTGAAGTTGTTGTGGGCTTCTGTGGATTTGGTGTTCCTCCAGGCCTTTTCGAGGCGGCGGCATGTGCGTCTGGACTCTCGAAGTTCGGTGGTAAACCATCTGGCTTTCTTGGCGCGGGTATTGTTGTTTTTCTTGAGGGGGCTATGGTGTTGGTGCTGTCCGAGATCCATCTATGCAGGGTTCGGGCTGCGGTGTTGGGGTCGTCGTTTTCCGCGATAGTTGGGGTGGAGTTGTTGAGTGAGGAGGTGAGCTGGTCGTCGGTGATTTTGGTCCAGTTTCTTCGTGGAAGCAGGTGCTGGTGTCTGTGGATGGTGGGTGTTCTGAAGGTGAAGTGGACGCAACGATGGTCGGTCCATGGGAGTTCAGTGGTGTGGCTGAAGGTGATGGAGTTTCCTGTAGTGAAGAGGGGGTCGAGGGTGTGTCCTGCTGAGTGCGTGGGCTCGGTCACGATCTGGCGGAGTCCAATGTTGTGGAGGTTGTCCAGGAGGGATGTGGTGTTGGGGTCCAGTTGGTTGTCGAGGTGGAAGTTGAGGTCTCCCAGCCGGGTGTAGTTGGTGGATGCAATGGCCTGCGGGGAGATAATGTCCGTGATGGAGTTGGCCAAGGGTCCGCGGGGTCCAGGGGGTCGGTAGATGAGGGTTCCTCGGAGGGTGGCGGTGGGGCTGGCCAGTATCTTGAAGTGAAGGTGTTCCATCAGTTCTGTGGGCTCATCAGGGAGTGTGCTCAGGCGGAGGCTGGATTCGTGGACGATGGCGATTTCTCCTCCTGGCCGGGTGGGGCGGTCCTTCCTGGAGATCTTGTATCTACAGTGCGGTGCTTGCAAGGTAGAGAGAACCCCCCATCTTTCTATAACGTAGCCTGGGCCACCTAATCAACACACAATTTTCCCCAGTACCCACTCAAAATTTTAAGAAATCAATCAAATTTGACAGTTGTGTCTGCTTCTTTTATTCTTCTTATAATCATAGATCCAGCATTCTCAGCCAACTCATGTTTTGTGGCTATAGTGTATCACATCCAGCGACTTCTTCAGGGCTCCAAACGTAGAACGTTGTGCTTTGTTTCCAGTGTAAGTTCCAAACCATCAGCTAACAGTATTGTTGCTCTTCTATTGTATAAGCAATCATGGTCTCCATGTTCCCTAATATAGTGTTAGCAAGTAAACGAATTATAGAGTCAGGAACAATCGAAGGAAAATCTTCTTTCACTCCCTCAATTCGGAAGTCACTTGTATTCAAAATATATACAGCCTTTGTCAGAGTCGTTATCTTGCTGTTGTGCAGAAGCGAGTACGCTGAGCCTGTGCTGGGGAAAATTGTGTCTTTGAAAAAGGCACCTTACTGGGACCTCACAACAAGGTTCCTGCACAGCATGGACTCGAAAATCCATGCCGTGTAGGAACTGATGTGCCTGCACACAGGGGGGCAGTTGTTATGCCCCCCTGTGTGCGCCACATGTGGAGGAGGCACAGAGGGCCCTACTGTTTCCTCTCCACCACGGTGTGCACGGAGGAGAAACCTCCATGCCACTGCCTGCAGGGAGAAAACTTGCAATATTTTGGCAGGTACGGTCCTGCCAAGCATATTGCGGCCTCTGACTGCTGCTCCACCTCCAGAGAATGGCAGTTCCCTTGCGGCGGTCCCAGGGCGGTCCAACCCCCCCAACTCATAATGGGGCAGTCGGACCGCCGGTGCGGCGGTGGCTGAACTGCCACCGCTGCGACCCCATGAGTCTGGCAGTCCTCAGACCAAGAGACTCGTAATCGGGCCGATAGAGATTCCATGGGCACCACACACCTTCCTGTACTGACTCCATGGGACCTGTGTTTTTGTCTTCCCTTCCCCTCTTCCCCATTTCACCCTGACTAGCTTTGACATTGTTGGGCTGTCTTGATGGTGGGAGGAAGTTGGGACCTTGATACACTATCTTCCTATGGCTCCTGTGGAAATACAGGTGGGAATTGACATCTGGCTATCTTCGTAAGGTTTGTTTGTACTGATTGTGTCCAGTAATGCCTCCTTGATGCAAACTGTTTTTGCATTGAGAAAATATCATTTTTGAAGCGTAAACTACCTTTTGCACTGGATAGTAAATTACAGCTGCTGACAATTTACACTATTTTGTATCGCTTTGTGTTGCTCTAATGCAAGTGCAATGTCTTAGTAAATCTTGGTGGACATGTTTCTGACTTTAGCCAGAGTGTTAACTAGTGCACATTTACTGTAGGCTAGCACTGGCAATAGTGTAAAGCAAAGGCAACACAATAGTGGCACAAACATCAGTGACAATCAACTTTTGCATGCAGAAACTATTTTGTGCCAAAAGTTAAGCCTTCCGCTGTACCCAACCCTCTTTGTTCCATCCCACTATTAATGAAAGCAAGGGACATGCCGGGGGCCAGGCAGGACAAAATCCACAGGTTTTGGCAAAAAGCAATATGACTAAAGTAGCATGATCTGTCTTTACACCAAATTGTAGCACCTAGTCAGTACAGGTGCAAGCAAGTGCAAGCAAGTAGTCAAACGGTATATCACCGGAATAAGACGCTTTAAACAGGAGGAGAATCTTATACGTAAGACCCCTGTCCAGTTGTGTACATGTAGGAGTTGGTACTAGAGGTTTCCCTTGAGTATAAATCCAACACCAGATGCTGCTGGCTCACCTTAGCCCGTAAGTGCAAGAATAAGAGCCAGATTTACAAAATTTTAACATGTCATTTTGCGTGACACAAAGAGTTGCAAAGCCATGTATCAATTTACAATGAAGCGCAAAACTAGATCAACCTCACATTTTTATGCTTGCATGGTGCAAAACAAGTTGGGCACAGTTTTGCATGAAAAGTATGTAAATGTATGCAAAGTGGGCATGGTAGGGTGCTTTCCACACTAAATTAACCTGAACCAGTGCAAACGATATTTACAAAACTTACGCAAATACATGCGAAGTAGCACATGCGTCATTTGAGTCAGAAAAATAGCGCACATACAAAGCAGGGGAAAAAGTAGTCTTGCCACAACAAGAAGAGACTGCAAAAGTAACATAGAAAATAATCATAAAAGGGAAGCCTAATGGAGACACTCATTTTAAGATATAGGCATCATCTAATTGCGCAAGGAGGAAGAAGACAACACAAGGAGCAAGTCTTCATGTAGAGGGTATCACCAGTTGACCAGCATGATGAAGATATTATTAAGAAATATAGACTGAGCTGGGACATGATTGTGTCTCCTTCAGCAAATTGCACCAGCACTTGAACATGCGATCCACCAAATCACATGCTATATCAGCACATGTGATACTAATGTCAATGCTACATCTATTAGCCTCTGCCTTAATTCCAGAATACAGTAGCTGCACTGGTAGGTGTGTTGCAGAGAGCCTTGTCTGTCTTCCTGCCAACAGTTTTGGAAGCTTTTTTGAAACTTACACCGCAGCACATCAGCTTCCCCAAACCTGGTTCACAAATTCAAAAAGTAAAGCAAGGTTTTTACCAAGTTGCAAATTTCCCACATGTTGTTGGTGCTACTGATTGCACATATTTGAACCTGTTCCCACCATCTGGAACAGCACATCTGTTTTGAAATTATATTTTGGCACTCCAGAATTAATGAACACAGTGGATAGTATTGTCAAGGCACACTATTTGATATGTATGTGTGTCTGAAGTTAAAGATAACATTGATGAAAGGATAAAAAAAAAACTGTGGGCCACATGTATCAACATTAGGAATAGCGATTACCTAATTGTGATTTACTGCGAATCGCAATTAGGTACTCACTATTCCTAATGTATGTAACTCATAGAGTTTCATTTAGTGATTTCTAGGGAGTCGTAAATCGACCTGCCTCATTAATATTATTGAGGTAGGTCGCAATTTGCAACCCCCTAGGAATAGTTAAAATCACAGGGATGGCGGCCTGCTAGGGTCAGCAGACCACCATGTCCGTGATTGCTTTTCAATACAGCAATCATTTATTTTAAATGCATCCCATTTTCCTTAAAGGAAAATGGGTGGAGTTTAAAAGAAAAAATAGAAAAGTTTTCTTTTCATTTTTTGAGAGCAGGCAGGGGTCCGCGGGACCACTGTCTGTTCTCAAATTACATTTTTGCCACCATTTCCAAAAGGGAAGGGGTCACTTGGGGACCAATTCCCATTTGCGAATAGGTTACCACCAACTTGAAGTTGGATGTAAAATGTGAATGTTTTGCAACCTCATTCACGGTCACAAAACATTCATACATACGACTGCAATTCGGTATTTGTAAGGGGTGCCCTAAACATGCCTCTTCCAAATATCAAATCGCAAAACCCATTTTGCGATTCGGTAACAGGTTATCGAATCGCAAAACAGGGTTTAATACATAGGAAAAGCCTTTTTTGCACTCGCAAACAGGCCAATTCTGTGAATCAGTCTGTTTGGGAACGCAAAATAGCTTCATACATGTGGCCTGTGTTCCTTACATGTGGGTTGTATCACTGATATTCAAATACATAAAACCATATGGAAATGACTTACAAGCATAGGGTATTTGGGTCTGGTGGCTCAGTGAACTAATGTGTCCACTGCAGGGGCCTGTGTTTGACCTCATGGTCACAGGTTCAAAATCCCATCGAGTCACTTTACAAATACACATGTTCTGTTCTGTTATTTACAGTGATGTTGCATACATTTTTAAAATTGGTTTTAGTATGTACTTTGTATTTATTTGTCATTGATATAAAGTGGGAATTATTTACAGTGTCTCTCATAATTGCTTTGTTCTATGAAAAGTAGGCATATATATCTCTTTATGTAATAGACATGTTTCATATTGAAGTTAACATTGCTTTAAGTGTTTATGTTTTCTTTTCATAACAGTAAATTGTTTGTAATGTTATACTCTTTTATTTTTTTCCAAAGGTGATCAGGGATATACTCTCAGGCCATGGCTAATGGCTCCATTTGCTCATTCAAGAAATGATGCAGAGGAAGCACATAACATAGCCCACTGTAGGATAAGAGGAATAATTGAGCGTTTCCTTGATATATTGAAGTCAAGATTCCGATGTCTTGCTCTTTCTGGTGGACGTTTTTTATATAGGCCAACAACAGTGTGCAATATGATTGTAGTATGTTGTATATTACACAACATTGCAATTGAGGGAAAATGGATATTATATTTAGGAAGAAACATATGTGTGCTGACAATCTATCCACCATGTCAAATATGGATGTTGGTTCAAATGTAGAAATGGATTCACATGAAGGACATCTTAGAAGCATTGAATAGTTGCACATTTTTTTCATAAAGTATGAAAAAATCTTCTTATTTAGGTTGAACCAATGCAACCTACAAACAAGCTAATTTACATATTCTGTACGTTGGTTTTACATTATGTCTCAGACAATAACAGAAATATCAATGCTCAAATCCCCATGTCATTGTGTCTAATATGTACATTCAAGCTCACAAAATGTATCAAATGAACTCATAATTCTGTTACATACATGTAAATCATCAAAGGAATATGAATTTTGATTTGTTACTGTGGTATGTTTTTAATCAGCCAAGATTGTCAAATTATATGCTGTTGTGTTGTGAACAATTTAACAATAAATATGTTTTGTCTCTAATAAAGCTGTTTATTGTATGGAAAGACGGAACACATTTTATAAGTTAAAGTTGTTTTTAAATATGAAAATATGGTTACATATGTTAATAATATCACCATATCTCATTTAAACACTGCATTACAATGTATAATTTTGCCATTGTACCACCAAAAAACAAAAAGACCCTGGGAAACATAGACATACAATGTACATACAATTATAATCACACAGCTACCACACCACATACACAAAGCACCATTCCTCTATTTCAAATGTGTGTTTCTGTTCATAAATATGCCATTGAAATCCTTGAACCATTTTGTCAGAGTATTGCATATTTTCCAACATGTTATGAAAGGAAGCTTACTAATTGTACAAATGGTCGAAAAGTGTAACCAAAAAAGTATGCATTACACCATTGTATTGAGTGGTATTCCTTCAGATTTATCCCAACTTGAGAGATATGGGGGTAAAATTACAGAATTATCAAGCAGCGCAGCAGCAAAAATGCTGCTCTGTGTGAGAAAGAGAGAGCAGGAAAGGGCCATATTTGTAGAAATATGGCGCTCTCTTACTCTTTCCCTGTTGCTGGAGTACAATCAGACAGCTGGGTGCCACAACCACACCTTTGCACCATAGTGCAAAGGTGTCTGCGTAAGGGTAGCATAGGTTTGGTCCTGGAAGGATACCCTTCCAGGGCAAAATACTATGCATTGACTAACTGAATCTTTTCCAAGTTTGTATGTGCGCTGTACAGTGCAGTACACATGCAAAGTGGGGAAATAAAGGAAAAACCAAAGCATTTCTCCTTGATAGCACCTATTTGAAAATGTTGTTATTTTTTTGTGGCAAACCCTTCCTACATTTTTAGGTAGATAGGATTTTGTGTCAAAAACCATGAGTGGTTGCATGGGAACACCATTGCACCACTCATGGAAGAGCCCCTTGACTGTCAATAATGCTAAGCAGGGCTATGCGCTGCTTTTCGTGTCATCCAAGTTATTTTTCAGTACAGTACAAGTTTAGCGCTGGATAGTAAATTGTTTAAAAAAATTATTTGTGCTGACTTGCATTGCTTTTGTGATGCAAACATGGTGTCCAATCTTAGTAAATATCCCACCTTATATCTAATGCTTTGTGGCAGATTTGATTGTATGAAAAAGTAACCAAATGTTCTAACATTATTGTGTAAATGTTTTTTGCTACTCACTGCATAAATGATTGTGTCCTGCTACATGATTTTATACATTGAAGCTAAGTTAAGGCTGTGTGGCAAGCTACCAGACGGTGAATCACAGGTCAATTTGCAAACATTAATGCTTTACTCTGTCAATAATTGTGAGAAATGATTTTGTTATCATTACATTACTGAAATATGGTAATGGAGATGTTGAGTAGACATTGTTGATGGCTATATACATTGAAAAGGCAAAAATGTATATGTTTAAAGGATTTGTAAAATATTATTGTTGTGAAAGGTAAACTCAGAAATGCCTTGTTCTACATAGAATAAGGCCTAGCACAATGCAATCCCCATGAAGCAATGAGTTTTGCAATAGCTGTGGCTATGTATGTCGGCAATTCTGTCATTGAGCTATGCGTCATATTTTTTCATGCAAAGCAACTCAAACTGATTAAAATATCATCGAAGTTGTGTGAACTCATGTGGCTCCATGTTCTGAACTCACCTTTTCACACAAGATATTCTTCCTGGTTAGACAGAGTAGTTACCTCACATTTTGAAGCTTTTAGAGGCCATTTTGGATATTCAGCGAGAACCACTATACACTGTATTGAGTTTGACTCATCTCTTCTTGGTGTAGTGTAACTTAATTAGTTGGATGTACATGTTATGTCCTGATAGCTTATTTCTTCATTGTAGGTGATAGACATTGCAGCAAACATGGCTAAAGCAAGTCAGAAACAATTAGTGTGTGCAGCGGGAGCAGCCAAGTGAGCTATATTTGAAGCAGAGGAGTTGGGTGACCTTCTCCACTATGTCATGCAATACTTTCCAGGAATGCTGCATGAAAGTAGTACCCATAGAATAAGCAAAGAAAAAGCTGGAGCTGTGTCGCATATTGGGTCACGTAGGCTAGTGGGATAGAGAGGTCAATGCACCTTGTGCAGCATAGGTGGGCAGACATTGCAGCAAGGGAGCAAAACCTTCTGCACCATCTTGGAATAGAGGTGAGTGGTCCAATTGGTAAGTACATACATGGTGCCTGCCACACTGTGCATGGATGTTCGCAAAATACCTTTTTCCATTGCGGTTTGTGCTGCGGTCCTCTTCCAGGCCGCAGCACAAGCCACAATGGAAAAAGGCATTTTTCCAATCACCTACACTGCGATCGTATCGTAATTCGGCGGGTGGAACTGCTGACTACATGTCGAGCGGTTACTTTCCCATGGTGATGGTGGTCAGACGCTCCGCCGACCGCCATTGTAATCAGGCCCAAAGTGTTATTTACATAATAAAATAGGGATTGGTCATATCAATCTCATAAGTGTAGGAAATTAAGGTAATATGTGCTTCAAAACGTATATGTAAAATATGTAATTAAAAGTGTTTGTGTATCATCTAAAAAGTATCTATCATCATGGCAGGAGGACCGGAGCCCATAGACCTCAGTGAATTTATTGAAGTGGGAGATGAAGGTGAGTGATAAACAGAAGTCAATCATGTACATAAATTACATTGCTAATATGAGATAATTTCATGTTATGTGATGCTGATTTGTTGAGTGCACTATCACCAGGGAGGGTATCCTGGCACTGACCAGGTATGAGCCTAGATAAATTTGAGGCCTCATGGGTCTACTTAAAAAGCCAGGCCTTCTGGTGCTTGTGGAATTCAAGAAATGAGGAGTAGACTCTTATGAATAGTTTCAGGTTGTTCCACATCTTAAGAGTTATGTAGAAGATGACTCAGCACATATGCATGGGATGTGTGCAAGTAAGATTCAGGATGAGTGGAGGTGTCTGGAAGGTTTGTGAAAGGAGATACTGTCCCAGTGCTATGTAGTGCCTTGAAAGTGTGGCTGAGGAATTTAAACAGGGATTGTTTGTGTATTAGAAGCCATGGCAGCTCCTTCAGGTGAGACGTAATGCAAGTGTGGTGTAGGATGTTTGAGAGTGAATCTGGCTGCGGATTTCTGAATAGTCTGAAGCCTTCTGGTGAGCGAAGTTTTGAACCTAGCATAGAGGGGGTTTCCTCAATTAACCTTGCTTGTGTTGACAGCATGGGTGATGGTTTACCAGGTGCTGATTGCGAGCCATTTGAAGATCTTGCTCAGCATCTTCAGGGTCTGGAAGCATCAGACGGGTACAGGGTTGCTTTGGCTGGTCATGTGTAGTGTGCTGTTGTTGAGCCTGAGGTTCTTGACGTGGGTGGTGGGAGTGGGTGTCATTCCTAGCTCTGTTGGCCACTAGATGGAGTCCTATGGCAAAGTCCCCCTCCCCAAGATAACAATTTCAGTCATATCGATGTTCAGCTTGAGACAGTTGGACTTCATTCAGTCGGCAATTTCAGTCATAAAGGCATTGTGCTTGATTTGGGTATTGGGCGTCTTGTCTGTGATAGAGATAACAACTTAGGAGAGGACGTTGATGTCATAAGAGGGGATGACGTAGGCCAGAGGGATTGTATATGTATTGAAGAGGTGATGTCTCAGGGAGGATTCTTGTCAAACTCCTCAGATGAGCTTGTGGTTATCCGAGGTATATGTTGTCAATCTGACTGAGTGGGTAGCAGGCAGCAACGGACCCATCAGAGTGTATGTCCTTGGATTGCAATGTTGTGTATGCGTTCGGATGAGGACAGGGTGTTAGACCAGGGAAATGCTGCAGCGAGATCCTGGAGGATGAGGCCCACTGTGTCTCCTCTGTCCGGGGTCATGCATATGTAATCCGTGGCAGCAATGAGGTAAGTTTCTGAGCTGTGCTTGGGTCTGAAGCCTGATTGAGTTTTGGCGAGGAGTTGGTGGCCATTGAGGTATTTGGAGAGGGTGCCTTTTAATGATTTTCCATGAGACTTTGGCCAAGAATGGTAGCAGGGAGATGACACAGTAGTGTGTGAGCTTTGATGTGTCTGCCGAGGGTTCATTCAGCACTGATAGGCCAGATGTGTGTTTCCAAGCACCTGGGAAAATTGATGAATAGATGTAGGCAATCAGGATGGCTGTGAACATGGGGCGATGGGTTGCAGTCCTTTGCCAAACATGTGTAGGATCCCTTTAGTTTACACCATGGCTTGAGGCAAGGCTGTGTTTTAGTGCCGTTATTATTTATCATTTACTTTAATAAGCTTAGTGATTTTCTGTGTACCGTAACGCAAGATGTTTTCCATGTCAATTCTGTCCCCACACCCGTACTTTTATATGCTGATGATGTGGTACTTTTTGCCTGCGCTCCAAATGCCTTATGCTGTGTGGTTCGTGCATTTTCTGATTTTATGGCTGATCTAGTCCTTTCAACCAGTCTTTTTTAGTCCCACACCGTAGCATGCAGTCCTAAACATTAAGGGCCCGATTACGATATCAGTCGGAATGACCGTCCGACCGACATGGCTGTGGTGAGATTCCGACTGACTCAACCGCGAGCTCCCCGACCGCCGTATTATGATGTATACCATGCAAATTTCCGGAAACAAGTCCGATCCGACGGCATCGGTTGGAAAGGCTGTTCTATAGGGATTCTGAATCCGCAAATGCATCAGTTATACCGCTGATCCGATTATGATGCATCCGACACAGTTGCAGTTCCATGGCGGCGTTTCTGCCTTATGGCAAGTGTAAATCACAGAAACGGACGGTAACTAATACAACACCAACCATAGTATGCCCTCACAAAACTACACAGCTGATGTCAATTCAAGAAGTAAACACACCCACAAATCCACCTACACATTTTTTTTACCAGACCATGATCCTTTGCTATCACAATCCAGCAAACTCTGAAAGAGCACATTGCTTTTTCTAGTCACATACCCTGCAACCTTCCCGTCACACGTTCACGCAAAGCAATTGCATCACTCACTGCACATTTCACTTTTTCTTTTTGGTTCTTTCTTGTTCTGCACACCTCTTCAATCTCACACTCACAATGACCAAAAAGAGGCAGCCACATTTCTCAGATGAGGAGTTGACAGTGCTTGTGGATGAAATCCTCAGAGTAGAGCCACAGTTATTTGGAACCCAAGTCCAACAAACTTCCATTACCCAGAAAAACTTGACGTTGGACAGGATAGTTAACAAGGTGAATGCAATAGCTACCACCCTGGTAAAAATGGAGGATGTCAGGAAGAGGTAGGACGATGTCAGGATGAGTGTCAAGGTCATAGTCAACAGAAACCACTGGGTGGCACAGCGGACTGGTGGTGGCAATCCCATGCCACCCGTACCCTTTACTGCCTGGGAGGAGAAGGTGCATGCCATCATGCCACCGGAGAGTTTTTTTGGAATACCAGAAGGAATGGAGTCTGGTATGTGACCACCAAACACCAGCCACAAGTCAGCCATGACACATTAGCACATATAACTGCAATGGCCCAAGTTTTGTAATTATGACTTTTTGCAAATGAAGCAGTAGCCAAAATACTGTAGATGTGTAACTAATGCGGACAACCAGTATACCTGCACTGAAAATCAAAAATTACCCAAACAATCACATTTACAAATGTCTACATGTAGGCTGTCAGTGTATACCCATGTAACCTAACCCATCATAGCACCATCAACAACATCTGTCAACATTTCCAAAAAATGGCCCTTAACTAGAGTAAGTAGTTACCAGGTATATAATGCAAACCATTTAATCAAGTAATTAGATTTCCCATATGGAAAGAACAACACCTACCATCAGCCACACACACTCCACCTAAGAACTCCTGTGTAAGCCATCTCTCCTTGCAACTTCCCTTCACTGGTAGTAAGCAATAGGACCAGGTTGGCTGGCTGGGTGGAGTACTCACTGGACTGACCACAAATCCCAGCAGTGCTTCCATTCCAACCTAATCCCCCTCTGTCAGCCATCTTGCTACTGCACCCCCCCTCACTGGCAGGAAGTCATTGGTCAAGTGGGGGAGAGGAGTGTTGGAAAAGACCACACATCCCAGCTGGCCTTTCACATCAAACTATATCACCCTCTGTCAGCCATCTTGCAACTGCACTCACCCTCACTGGCAGGAAGCCATTGGCATTTGGGGGGGAGTGTTAGGAAAGACCACACATCCCATCAGGTCTTCAACTCCAAACTACATCCACCTCTGTCAGCCATCTTGCAACTGCACTCACCCTCACTGGCAGGAAGCAATAGGCCCAGGTGGGCAGGCCGGGAGGAGTACTCACTGCACTGACCACACATCCCCCTTCTAATACAAGCTCAGAGAAACAGTCACCTGTGATGTACCTCCAAAACCATTTACCTTACATCTCCTGTTGAAGTGTAAGGTACAATTCACTGAGCTGCGTATACATAATGCTATGCACATACACGGATACCTACTTAGTCTGAGGTACCCCAGTCTCTTGAGTAGAAAAGAATGAGACCATCACTCACAGCATGACTACATTTAATGGGAATATACACAAACTGTTCAGGGTTAGGCTTCAATGTGTCAGGTGAGACATAGACCATGAACAGCACACACGGATAACAAATAACATTAATAATAGATGAGTATGTATGTATTGCAATTTTTGTGGATGTTGAGTTTGCTAATCCTCAAGTGTCAACTACAAAGTGTCAGGTACAAGTCAATGTCAGTAGACATGTTACAATCCAATTTGAGAACATGAGCATATCAGCACAGATGTGGAGCAAGACCATAATCCACATTGTGATTAAGTCGCATTGTTTATACCAAATAAGGGTTAACATCACGGGGAGAGGTGCCAATTCATCCATCTAACACTGTTTTTGCAACCAGGCATATTCTCAATGTGCACCAGATGAGGTATAATGTATAATCACATAATTGATTGTGTCATATCCACACAAACAGGGCAATCTGGAAATACCTCGATGCAGACGGAAGAAAACAGCCAGGCTCAGGCTAAGGCTCCAACCTTGAATGAGCTGCCGGGCGAAGAAGACTCTCCCTTACCCTTGGACAAGGAGGAGGAACCTCGTCCATCAGGTTTGGCTAGGCAGACGGCACCAGCACATTTAGCGGTATCCACTGCAACATCTCCCACCTCAGCTACTAGCACACAGCTGACCTCTACCACAACAGACCATCAACCATTGGCAACAACACCATCATGGCTACACAGTCCACTCTGGAGTTTACGGACACAAACCCAGTCAATGAGGACAGAGGATCTGCTTCAACTGTGCAGGCAAAAACCGTGCCAGTCCGTGGGGGTAGGGGTGGTGGGAGGGGACGTGTGGATTCCCGTCGCCAAACAGCTGGTGCCAATGATGCACAAGCTAACCTCTCCTGGGTACTTGATGCCTATGAGGGGTACCAGGGAGCAATGGGCCAGGTTTCAGAACATCTCTGTAACATTAAACAACTGCTGATGTCCCAAGACCAAAGACTCGAGCGCTTCAATGAGCAATGGGGAGAGGATGTAGCCTTACGGCTATGGCGGTCGACCTCGAAGCTAGGGAACCGGGTTCGAGTCTAGTCAGGGACGCTCAACATCCGGTGATTCTGGGCAAATCACTTAATCTATCCGTGCCTAACAAATATGAATGTGTCCATCTGTAACGAAACTTGTGCTCATGTAAAGCGCTCTGATACCCAATATCTTCGGGTCGAGTTTGCGCTCTATAAAACTCTAAAAAAAATTAAAAAAATGGATGCGGTCATAGGGGAGCTAAGGGAGATCAGTTCCACCCTCTGCTAGACTTTTGCACACCCAACTATCCTTCCCTGTGTGATGTCTCCAGCTGTGCGTCAACATCTACGCAAACCATGCTGAGTCTGGTGGGAAATCCTCAATACTCCAGTAGCCTGCAGTTGTTGTTCCCCCCCAAACGTTGGGTGGGTCACCCAAAGAAAGATAAGAAAGATAAGGGAGGGTCTCATGGCAATGCACCACCCACAGCCAGTAAAAAATGGTGCACCTGATAGCCTTCATTGTGCGCTAACCATTCACTTTGTTGACTATTTATCCCAAATGTTCCACATCAGATGGAAGTACACTGTTGGACTTTGGACTCTGATAACTGTGGCTATTACTTTTTGGATTTCAACCAACAACATGGTCAATTTCTCAAATTGTTTTTTTTATCACTGATCCATATTGTGGGTCATCACCTATTCACCATTTTTTGAAAATAAAAACACTTTGCACATCAATACCAGCTCATGTTGTGCCTTTGACATCTATCTCAAATTGTTGTATTATGTGAGCACTCTGATGAAAGAGTAATCAACCTAGGTCAACAAGTACATGTAAATTGTGACTTAAGTACCACAAAGTCAATCAATCGTGGCACCACAAGATAGTCATACAAATTCAGGGTATCATACAAACTTTAGTCCACGGTACACATTCACAGATAGTCATTTGTATGAACAATCATCACAAGTTGACATCCCACTCAACAATGTACGCCACCAAACTAGTTTGTCATGTTCAAACAACTAGACTACAAATTTGGAGGAGCTACATCAGACAATGCAAACTTCAATGCGAAACACAAATCTTGTTTTCTGTGAACACCTGGTTGCAGATCACAAACACCATAAATGCCATACACAATCAGTGGACAATAGAAAAGAACACAGGACTGTACTACTGGCCAGTGCAAACATGTCCCATTACAACAAGTTGGGCTGCATCTTTATGTAGGTTACAAGCATATGTCAGTGGTGTGGCACTTGCATTGTGACATACAATGAGGGCACACATTGGCAGCTACATCAAGTTTTGAAACATTAATCATCTAGGTCATATGAATGATAACTACCATGGTCTAGCCCCACAACCACATTGTTTCTGAGCACATAAGAGTACACTTATTGCAAAACAAAGTACACACAATGGGATGAAAGTCCATTGCTGTTGTAGAAACTTATATTCATACTATTGCAAGCAGGTGTCATAACAGTTATGTATCCTTAAAGTCTGTGCCAGACATTGCCAGGATCATTCCATGTCCAGGTTCCACTCAGACACCGCATCATATGCCTGGTGATGGCACAACTCAGAAACTCCTCTCAGTTCATGACATGGCAAAGTGTACTGAAACAACCCAAAAAAATAAGATAAGCAAGGGCAAATCATGTCTCCCAAGTAAGAGCAAACTGAAACTTCAACCAGAACAATGTCACTGTAAACACTAGCTAGGCCTGAATGACACAGTGTAAATGTAACTATGACCATATCCCAAACCTGTCCTGCATAAACATTGGCACACCTATCCTACACTCTGATGTGTACATACACAAAGTCCACACAGCTACACAACAACAAAGACTGTGGAATTGGAAATACATCTCAGTGCATACTTACAGTCATGAAAAGAAGTTGTCGATAAGCTGTTGTCGCAAGTCTACTCCTTCCTCCTCACCACTGTATTCATTGCCCTGTCCTTGATCATCAGCCGGTGGCATCTGCTGGTCTCTTTCATCTCCAGTCAGAGGGATTTCCTTCCTAATTGCCAGGTTGTGGAGCATGCAGCAGGCAACTGTGATCTGGCACACCTTGCCATGAGAATATTGTAGGGCTCCTCTAGTTTTCTCAAGACAGTGGAATCTTGACTTCAGGAGGCCAAAATTCTGCTCCCCTGTCCGCCTTGTTCTTCCATGGGCTTCATTGAAGTGGACATCTCCTGGAGTAATTGGATTCTGCAGAGGAGTCAGTAACGATGGCTGGTTGGGTTATCCTGCGTCTCCTAAATGAAGGATAGAGATGAGTTCAATGTTCAAGAAAACATTTACTAAATAGACACATAATACCACTTGCAACAAACATCATTAAAAAGCTCACTTAGCAACAAGACAGGCTAGCTATGGAAGCTGTTGAGTCATCAAACGGGGTATGACACTGTTTTGTAGAATGTATGAGTCGTGGGCTGATTCCGGAAATCGGGCACAGACGTGGGAAATATACATATCTGCCAAACACACCACCTGTACGTTGATTGAGTGGAAGTGCTTTCTGTTCCAATATACTTTCTCATTGGCCTGTGGTGGAATCAAAGCAATATGTGTCCCATCAGTTGCTTCAATGACAAGTGGGATTCGCCCAAACCCATAAAATCCGACTTTAATATTGATCAATACCCCTGGTTTTGGAAACTTGATGTAGCTGTCCATGTTTCTGGTCAATGCCTGAAGTATATCCCAAAGTACATTGCTAAACATAGGCTGGGACATTCCGCTAGATTTTGCCACTGTATACTGGAATGACCTTGTGGCCAGAAAAATGCAGTATTGTTATCACCTTATCTTTGGGCATCAGTGATGTAGGATAGTAGCGATGTGCATGCAATGAAGGTGCCTACTGCTGGCACAAATCATTTATTATTTCATTATTGACACAGGATTTTCTGATCACGTCCCTCTCTCCCATGGTTTGTAGGTCAGGAAAGGGCCCTTAGACAGGAGGTTGTATTACGGCTCCTCCACGATACCTATGTGCGGAGTGTCAACACAGTAGGTGTTAGATCACAATGTGCCCAGCAACATGTACTTAGACAAACACCAAAGACCAAGTAACCACACATGGCAGTCCATGGCAGTGCAAACCAGATTTCACAGAGCAAAATACTAAACATACCACAGCATACATGACATTTCTGATTATGTCTCAAATGTATGGTTACACAGGATGGAAAGTACACTTGACTCATATCACTAGTGACAGATTTCTTTGATGCTAAATCAAGCAATCAATAGTCAAAATCTCACAAGTCAAGAACACATGGCTTAGGTATGTCTAATGACTGAGCGAGTTTTGTCGTAAACACATTAGAATCATGTTATGCATCGCAGCATGTGCACCACATACATCTTGGGTTTCACTCAGCACTTCATGCAGACAAATGTAACATGGTGAACACTGTCATGCTGTCACGTCTGCATTGCACATACAATGACATACACAACCCATTGACAATGTACATCTTTCTTAATATGCAGATGTGCACTTAAGTACAGACCACTAAGAGCACTTACAATGTCCCATTTAGTTGCAATGCCTCAGTAGGGTGCTTGAATTTTGAGCGTAGAGGTCCTCTGGGAAGGTAGGATACTTTACATCAGACACACTCCCCCTTTCCATCTGGACGTCACAAAGATCGCACACTGGATGACAGTGGCTTCCAACACTGTTATATGGTGTATTTACACCTGTTAATGGACATGGGCCACATACTGTCTGAAAGAAAGTTGAAAATCAGAAACTGTACTGTGTACTTTCATGTTGGTTTAGCCTGCCAACAAGTGTTTCAGGGTCCTCTCATGTGGGTCTTTGATTTGTATGCTCCTTCAACACACAATATAGTGCATCCAGGCATGGTGTAGTAACAAACAACAACATTTTCTAGTTTTTTGTCACCAACCGAACCTTCAATCAAAAGTCGTGGTAGGAGGTTCAGAACAGAGGTGGACACAGCCATAGGCTGTAACTTGTTATGGTGACAGTGGCGGCTCGCTGATTGTGTCCGTCTGCAGTGAAGACCAACACGGTACACTTACAATTCTTATTGTAGCAATCTTACTCACGGACCGCTGGCTATTTTGAACCGTGTGGTAGGCAGAGTGTCAGTCAACAATTGAATCCATTGGACGACGTCGGAAAATGCGACCAACATAAACCTATCCCTTTGACCGCCCGCACAGAAGACAGCCTAGATAGACCGCGGTCTAGATATAAGTCTTGCGTTTTGCTACACAGATCACTTGCCTTCAGAAGCTGCACTTCTACAGGCCTCCCCATCTCTCTGCTGCTGTTCACATCCTCTGGGAGCTGCAATGTCTTGCTGTACAAGGATCAGGGCCCCTGCCTTCACGCCAGAGGAGCTGAAGATGCTGGTGGACACAATCCTTCCCCTGTACAAGTAGCTGTATGGCATACCAGATGAATAGGTGAGAACAATTCAGACAGAATACATCTTTTAAATGTCAGCTAACCATGCACATAGGGCAGATTGTTGCAATGAGACACACATCTGAATCTGTAGCCAATTGTTTAAAAGTGCGTATGTAAATGTGATGGACAAGTTCACTGCTGTAAGTGTCTCAGTACTGTTCTGGACTTTATATCACCATTCTCATGTGAATATCTCATCATTAACCACAAACTTCGTATGGTGTAATAGTTATGCATATACACATCAGTTTGACATGACAATGCCTTGTTTCCTGTCATATTTCAAAGTACATTTGCTTGTGAAGTCCTAGCTAAACTAACTCTAATGGTGAATGTGAAATGTTATTTGCATATGTGGTTAAGTTGTTACTGTATACAGTAACAACAACAACTCCACACACATGATGCAATATCAGCATTACATAAGTCATGTCACAAGCCCTCACATGGCAAATCACAGTGCTCCACAATGGTCATGTCAGATGTAGGAAGGTGACCAGGTGTATGGGTCATAATGTTCATTCTAACCATGTGTAGATCATGTTACCAATGAGTTATTGACAGTGTAATCATTGGTAAATTACCATATTAGTTAGGTGTATGTCCAGGGCAAAAATGCTACGGTTCCCTTCCACAGAAGATGTAGTTGTGCTGAGGTTAGAAATTATGAGATTTCATGCCACCTGTGTTGTTCTTCCATCCAAAGTGTAATGAGAGGTGTTGCATGGTCACTTAGGGCAAGGTCAGGTTAGAGTGTGATGTCAACATAAAATGAAAATGTGTCATGAAATATGTTAAGAACACATGTCTGACAACAGGTGTAGTGTTGCTAATTGAAGTCTTCTATCTTGGATATTGTTTACGCTAGCTATTCCTGACCTATGTGACTAAGTGTATGGATATGTACATCTTGTATGTGTACTAAGCATCAAATAAGATGCCATCCTTACAGGTCAACACCCATCAGAAGGTGTTCCTGTGGAGGACCATCGCCCAATAGGTGCGTTCCCTGGGGGTCACATGTTGGCACAGTGGTCACTGCAGCGAATGGTGGCAGGACCTGAGAGGCTGGGCAAAGAAGATCGCGAAGTTCAGCTGGGCCTGGCACCTCCACGCAGGAGGGGCGCGTGCCGCACCCAGACCCCCTAATGCATTGCAGCCTGGCGGTGGCCTATCCAGACCTCGATGGGCAGTTGAGAGCCAGACAGCAGCAAGAAGGGGGTGAGTATGTGCCTTGATTAACTTTGTACAATACCATGCATGTACACTGATTGCAGCCAGTGTCATGACTTGTAGGTTTTGCGACAATTGAGGCTGATGTAATGTGTAACATGCAGCATATGCAACAATAGTTGCTGTTGCATGGTTAGGTCCCTTGAATCAGAGCCATGTAAGATTAAAAGAGGCTGGGTATTACCACTAGTCCAATTCCATTGTACAATGAGTACATGACAACACAATGTCTAAAAAAAGACCCTTCACATATTTCTGTGATGCTCAACATAGTTCATCCCAAAGACCATTGTTTGCCATGGTCTCTGTATTGAGACAACAAACCTTTTGTTATTTAATGCTTTTGAACTTGACTGTGGAATGCCATGCGATACAATCAGGTAGCAGGAACTGTGTAATTGCAGGCCTTGGTAAGTGGAGATTGATCTATGTTAAACATTTAACAAACAGCACTGGTGCTATCTGTCATCCAATGTGGCAGCTGGCAATATTCAGGCTTATGTGTACTGATGTCACATGTCAGACTGGACCTTACCATAAGTGAGTGACAGAATACATCCTATCTAAATTTGAGCGGATTCCATGTTTTGGACTATTTGTAGGTGACAACAGATGTCTGTGAGTGCCTAAAAAAGTAGGTGTTAGGTTGTAAAGGGGGGGTAAGTCCATGGAAGTGGATGATACACATTCCCAATGGTATTGATTGTTATTACAAGGGGCATTAATCTTTGTGTGCAAATAAAACTATGGCTTAGCACTGTAAATCAGATATCTGGAAATTTGGCTTCACCGACGTCTGAGAAGGGCAGATATATTCAGGTAAAGAACACAACAGCATCTAAGCTGGACAATATGTGACTGATGATATTTATCAGGGAGGGGTAGGCTGACTTGTCCTTGTGAGATGTGGACATGAGCAGGATGTACACGATAAGAAATGGTGTTGGCAGAAGTTATCAGGTAAAATGCTGTGCACTAAGATTGTGCAAAAAGAACAATTGATGGGGCAGAATGCAGAACAATGTCATACATTCACCCCAGTACAGAGATCTTGGCCTAAATCCATCGTTGTTTTGCTCACGATGCCATTCCAGTTTGGACCCAGCCATATGCAAATCAGTCTTGACCCTGCACCCAATGGGAACAGTCCAGCCTGAACTGCCAAGTCAGGTCCTCCCTGGACTGGATCATGCATCCTAGGACCGGTTTCGAGGTTTCACCCCTCATCAGCCAGGATAGCTTGACTCCAGTGGCATGGAGAGCACGGGACCCACGTCTGCACATACCCGTCCCACTCGGGGTGACAAATGCAAAAAGAACAATTGATGGACAGAATGCAGAAGAATGTTATACATTCACCCCAGTACAGTGGTCTGGGCCTAAATCCATCGTTTTTGCTCACCAGTCTGGACCCAGGCATATGCAAATCAGTCTTGACCCTGTGCCCAATGGGAACAGTCCAGCCCAAACTGCCAAGCCAGGTCCTCCCTGGACTGGAAACGAGCATCCTCGGACCAGTTTTGGGGTTTCACCTCTCATCAGCCAGGATAGCTTGACTCCAGTGGCATGGAGAGCACGGGACCCACGTCTGGGCATACCCGTCCCACTCGGGGTGACAAATGCAAAAAGAACAATTGAAGGACAGAATGCAGAACAATGTCATACATTCACCCCAGTACAGAGATCTTGGCCTAAATCCATCGTTGTTTTGCTCACGATGCCATTCCAGTTTGGACCCAGCCATATGCAAATCAGTCTTGACCCTGCACCCAATGGGAACAGTCCAGCCTGAACTGCCAAGTCAGGTCCTCCCTGGACTGGATCATGCATCCTAGGACCGGTTTCGAGGTTTCACCCCTCATCAGCCAGGATAGCTTGACTCCAGTGGCATGGAGAGCACGGGACCCACGTCTGCACATACCCGTCCCACTCGGGGTGACAAATGCAAAAAGAACAATTGATGGACAGAATGCAGAAGAATGTTATACATTCACCCCAGTACAGTGGTCTGGGCCTAAATCCATCGTTTTTTTGCTCACCAGTCTGGACCCAGGCATATGCAAATCAGTCTTGACCCTGTGCCCAATGGGAACAGTCCAGCCCAAACTGCCAAGCCAGGTCCTCCCTGGACTGGAAACGAGCATCCTCGGACCAGTTTTGGGGTTTCACCTCTCATCAGCCAGGATAGCTTGACTCCAGTGGCATGGAGAGCACGGGACCCACGTCTGGGCATACCCGTCCCACTCGGGGTGACAAATGCAAAAAGAACAATTGAAGGACAGAATGCAGAACAATGTCATACATTCACCCCAGTACAGAGATCTGGGCCTAAATCCATCGTTTTTTGCTCACCATGCCATTCCAGTTTGGACCCAGCCAAATGCAAATCAGTCTTGACCCTGCGCCCAATGGGAACAGTCCAGCCCAAACTGCCAAGCAAGGTCCTCCATGGACTGGAAACAAGCTTCCTAATCTGTGTGTCTTTTGCTTTCTCGCCCTAAGAACGCCGGGTATGCCCAGACGTGGGTCCCAGGCTCACTGTGCCAATGGATTCAAGCTAGCCTGGCTGATGAGGGGTGATGCCCCGAAATCTGTCCCAGGATGCTTGTTTCCGGTCCAGGGAGGACCTGGCTTGGCAGTTCAGTCTGGACTGTTCCCATGAGGCACAGGGTCAAGACTGATGTACATATGGCTGGGTCTAAACTGGGGTGGCATGGTGATCAAAAGAACAATGGAAACCCAGATCTATTGACGGGGGAATGTTTGATTTACTCTGAATTACATCCATCATCTGTGTGTCTTTTGCTTTCTCGCCCTATGTGCGCAGGGTATGCACAGACGTGGGTCCCGGGCTTACTGTGCCACTGGATTCAAATTAGCCTGGCTGATGAGGGGTGATGTCCCGAAACCGGTCCCAGGATGCTTGTTTCCGGTCCAGGGAGGACCTGGCTTGGCATTTCAGTCTGGATTGTTCCCATGAGGCACAGGGTCAAGACTGATTTGCATATGGCTGGGTCTAAACTGGGGTGGCATGGTGAGCAAAAGAACAATGGAATCAACTGAGATCTATTGACTGGGGGAGAATGTTTGATTTGCTCTGCATTCCATCCATCATCTGTGTGTCTTTTGCTTCCTTGTCCTAAGTGCGCCGGGTATGCCCAGACGTGGGTCCTGGGCTCACTGTGCCACTGGAGTCAAGCTAGCCTGGCTGATGAGTGGTGATGCCCCGAAACCGGTCCCAGGATGCTTGTTTCCAGTCCAGGGAGGACCTGACTTTGCAGTTCGGGCTGGACTGTTCCCATGAGGCACAGGGTCAAGACTGATTTGCATATGGCTGGGTCTAAACTGGGGTGGCATGGTGAGCAAAAGAACGATGGAATCAAGCCAGATCGATTGACTCGGGGAGAATATTGATTTGCTCTGCATTCTGTCCGTCATCTGTGTGTCTTGTGCACTAAGATTGTGGCCACACAAGGATTCTACCTGGCCTGGTGGTTTAGTAAGCCACATGTCCATGAAGTAATATTAAGTCATTGTCATTGTCATTGGCAGTGTGATAAGCTGTGTTTACATGGCAAACTGTTAAAAGTGCTGCAATCTGCCTACAGTACATTTGTTTGTTGCACTATGCTTACATGACACAATACTTGGAGACATACATTTTTGCCTTGCTATGCCTATATACCATGTGTAACTTCTATATGAGTTACACATGAGACACTTAGAACTGCTTCATCTGCTAATGGCAGATGTGCAACAGTAATGTGAACCAACAGGCCTCGTCGAACACGACCCACGGCCAGTTCTCCTGCCTCCACTGCCGCCAGGCCCGCACCGCCACCCCGGCCTCCAACACCGCTGACGCCAGCACCGGCGACACCCTAAAATGCATCCTCCTCAATGTACGCTCCGTACACAAACACGCCATGGAAATCTGGAACCTACTCGACTCTCTTTCGCCCGACATCGCCTTCTTCACAGAGACCTGGACCAACGCATCCTCCGCCCCCGACATCAGCACCGCCATCCCAGACGGATACAAGATCCAAAGGAAAGACCGCCCCAACCACCCAGGAGGGAGCCTCGCCATCGCCCACAAGAGCACCCTCCGCCTCACCACCTCCAGCGAAACCTTCCCCTCTGCCGAACACCTGCACTTCAAGATCCAGACCACCCCCAAAGCCACACTCCAAGGAACCCTCGTCTACAGACCCCCCAGCCCCCGAACACCCTTCGCCTCCACCATCACCGACTTCATCGCACCCCACGCGATTACCTCAACAAACTACATACTCATTGGAGACCTGAACTTCCACCTCGACAACCCCAGCGACCCCAACTCCACTATCCTTCGTGACAACCTCGCCAGCATCGGACTTAAACAACTCGTCAACACACCGACCCACAGAGCAGGACACACCCTCGACCCCATCTTCGCGGCAGGAAACTGCGTCCATTTCAGCCACACAACGCAGCCGCCATGGACCGACCACCACTGCATACACTTCGCCATCAACAAACCCAAGGCACCCAAACCAGCCCCACGCCCACCACGAAGGAACTGGAGCAAGGTTAACGATGAGCAACTTAACTCCACTCTCAACCGAGACAACCACACCTGGGCACCCGACGCAAACAGCGCAAACGACGCAGCCAGAGAACTCCACACCTGGATCTCCAACTGCGCAGATGAGCTCACCCCGCTACGCAACCCCGACAGACAACGCCCCAGGAAAGCCGCCTGGTTCACAACCACTCTCCAAGAAGCCAGACGCACCTGCAGACGCCTGGAGAAGAACTGGAGAAACACCAAGACAACCAAAAACCACACCACCTACAAGGATGCCATGACGGACTACCACAACCAGATCAGAGCCACCAAAAGGAACTTCATCCACAACAAAATCCTGGCCAACTCCACCAACTCCAAGGAACTTTTCAGTGTCATTCAAGAATTCACCAACCCACGCAGCGAAGCCACAGACATCACCCCATCCCAAGACCTCTGCGACAAGCTTGGAACCTATTTCCACCTCAAGATCAAAAACCTCTACGACAACTTCATCGACCATCCACCAGGTGCCACAGACGGCCCCCCGCCCCCCAGAAACACCAGCCAACCCACCATCTCCAACTGGACACCGATCACGGCCGAAGACACCGCCTCGACCATGAAAAGCACCCACTCGGGGGCCCCCACCGACCCCTGCCCCCCTCACAACTACCACAGAGCCGTGGCCGCCATCGCACCCGAACTACAACGCACCATCAACACCACCTTCAAAACAGGCACCTTCCCAGACGACTGGAAGCGCGCAGAAGTCAGACCTCTGCTCAAGAAGCCCACAGCTGACCCCACCGACCTCAAGAACTATCGGCCCATCTCGCTCTTCCCCTTCGCAGCCAAAGTTGCAGAGAAAACAGTCAACAGGAAACTGACACGATTCATTGAAGAAAACGCCGTCCTCGACCAGTCCCAATCTGGATTTCGAAGCAACCACAGCACAGAGACCGCCCTACTCGCCGCCACAGATGACATCCGCACCCTCCTGGACCAAGGCCACTCTGCAGCCCTCATCCTACTCGACCTATCAGCGGCCTTCGACACCGTCTCCCATCGCACACTAGTCGTCAGACTACACGACGCAGGCATACAAGGAACAGCCCTGGACTGGATCCGATCATTCCTCACCGGAAGAAGCCAAAGGATCAGACTCCCACCCTTTCTCTCCGACCCCACGAAAATCACCTGCGGAGTCCCACAGGGTTCATCACTGAGCCCCACCCTCTTCAACATTTACATGGCCCCCCCTCGCAGCCATCGTCCGACAACACGGCCTCAACATTGTATCCTACGCCAACGACACCCAGCTCATCCTCTCCCTCATCAAAGACCCCACCACTGCCAAACTCAACTTCCAGAAAGGAATGCAAGACGTCGCAGTCTGGATGACCAACAGCTGCCTGAAGCTCAATGCCAAGAAGACAGAAGTCCTCGTCCTCGGTACCACCCCTTCTGCATGGGACAGCACCTGGTGGCCGACCGCCCTCGGAAGCCCACCTACCCCCTCAGACCACGCCAAGAACCTCGGCATCGTACTCGACTCATCACTCTCCATGAACCGACAGGTCAACGCCGTCACCTCCAGCTGCTTCAACACCCTCCGCATCCTCCGCAAGACCTTCAATTGGATCCCCCCTGAGTCAAGGAAGACAGTCACCCACGCACTCATCACCAGCAGACTGGACTATGGAAACGCACTCTACGCCGGCAACAACAAGTCCCTACTCCGCAAACTCCAGACAGTACAGAACACTGCCGCCAGACTCGTCCTCGGCATCCCCCGACATGAACACATCAGCCAACACCTACGAAGTCTCCACTGGCTCCCCGTGGAGAAAAGAGTCACTTTCAAAATCCTTACTCACGCCTACAAATGCCTACACAACAACGGACCCAAATACCTCAACGACAGAATCAACTTCCACGTACCCAAAAGAAACCTCCGATCTTTCAACCTCGCACTGGCCGAAACCCCGCGCATCCACAAAGCCAGAGCAGGCGGAAGATCCTTCTCTCACATTGTAGCCAAGACCTGGAACGAGCTACCGGCAGACATCAGACGCGACCCCTCCCTGAACACCTTAAGGAAGACCCTCAATACCTGGCTCTTCAGCTAAACAGATCTGCGGACCCCCCCCTCAGCGCCTTGAGACCCTCACGGGTGAGTAGCGCACTTACAATTCCCTGATTGATTGATTGATTGTGAAATAGCCTATTCCATGACTCCTCCATCTTGATAGTGACTTATCAAACTATGTTAACTGGAGCAGGGCACCTGCTGTTCCACAAGCACTGTATTAGAGAGAGCTCACTATATGCTATATGTTAAGGCTGCAGTGTTCTTCCATATCTTAGTAGAAGTTCTATTCTCCCTTAGATCACATGAGGTAAACGTCGTGTACAATGAGGGCATCAGGAGTGAGAGACCAAACATCAGCTGGTGTATAGATGTGGTTTAGATATTGAGAAAGATAAACATGAAGTTGCATAAAACTATGTTCCTGACACCATTATGTGAGAGAGCGCACAGGTCTTGTATCTATCAGTAATGTGCTATTGACTCTATATGACCTAATGTTGTCATCCAAGTATAAATTATGATGTTAGCCAATGTGGGTAGAGTTGTTATTCCACCTATGTACCAAGTACATATCAACATCTCAACTCATTTTTTTTCCTAATCTGTTTTTCAGCATCAGACCAGGCCAGCAAGGAAGACAGTAGCAAGACTTTTGGGGAAGCAGCTGGCCACAGTGGTTCTCGTGCTGCCACTGAGCAAGAGGGAACCAGTGGCACAGAGGGTGATGGGAGCGCCACTGAGGAGCTCACGGACATGATGGCTGGAACATCTTCTTCTGAGTCCAGTTCCAGTGGGCCTCCCAGGTGGTGGTGGATCCCCCTGGACCTGTGTCCACTACATCTGAGTCCACTACCCTCCCACCATCTCCACCCTCACAGCTGCTCCCCAGCCCGCTGTCCATGGCTGGTCCCCTAAGAGGGGAGGAGTCTCCTTTGTGCCAGGCACCTCACCCCCTGCCTCTGTCTCCCCTGCTTCCTTGAGTGTGGAGCCATTGACCTCTTGAGACAGATCTCGGTGGATCAGACAGCAGTGCTGAATGTCCTCCAAGTAGACCCAGATAGTATCTTTCCTGGAGGGCATTCACTCTGATATATCTTCCCTACAGAGATCTATTGAGGCTCTATCCTCCACACTGATGGCAGCATTATCCCAAATCCAGCTTTCCGCCCCCCTCCTGCCTCTACCCCATCCACAGTCCCAATTCCCATACCTGACCAAAGCACACGCAAACCTGACAACGCATCCAGAGCAACATCCACATGCAGCACACAACACACAGACATAAGGCAAAAACAAACACACACAAGCACTCAGCAGACACAAGACTCCCTGACTTCCACATCCACTGACTTGCAGGCAGACACAACACCCACTTCACCACATGGCATACATACAGACAAACAGGCAGACAGCACACCATCACATACAGCAATGACAGACACCACACCAGCACACACAGACATGCCGCATACATCACTACCCTCTGCCTCCACACCCTTTGCCCTTGCCTCTCCTCATACCCAATCGGCCCAGAAACTCTACCTCATTGCCCTTGACCTCTTCCCTTCCTGAACTTACTAACCCCCTCCCAAACCTAGAAAGAAGACCCTTGTGCCCCTGCCATACTCTTCAACATCCACCCCAAACATTCTAGCCTGCCCCTACTGAAACCCAAAGGCAACATGAAGGAAGCTGGAAAAGGAAACCTCTCCCTCCTGCCCCCACCCCACCGTCTCCTAAACCCAGAGGATCTTCCTTCTCATCCTACCCCAGTACCTCCACTGGGAGGAAAATAGAATGGCAAAAAGATCCCCCTTCCCTAGTTCCTTCATTACCCTTCAGGGATATAAAATACACAAAATGGTGAAGCCCAGCCCCTTACCCCCCACATTCAGCCCTCCCACTGACCCAGCCAACCCCCCCAATCCTGAGTCCAGCCCTCCCAAGGACAAATCCAGTCCCTGCTAGGTATTATATTTTGGTGCCTGGCATGCCCCTTAGTTATCCCTTCCAGGGGAAGTATCCTGCAGAAGCATTACTGAAGGCAAGTTTGGGTGGGCCACACTTTGCTGGCCCACAACATGGACATTTGGACTGGCCATTGGCCTTTGTGTTCATACTATAACTCTGGAGGCTGAATAAAGCAATTTTATTTTGTTTTTGGTAAATCCTGTGTCCAAACATATCTCTTGCTGTTACTGTTATTCATGTGTAAATTGAGATGTGTGAGTACAGTTCTGTTAGTATGACAATGATAGCATATGGTTCCTAGAGTAGGTAAGTCCATTGGGATGTTGTGTGGATTTGTGTACCTTCATTGGCTGGGTGTCAATGTTCACATGAGGTTTGTGTAGGAGTGTTGGGTGAAGGGACAAACCTTGCATTGGATATTGTATGCATTCATAGTTTACTTAGATCTTTAAGTCCATTGTGCAAGTGTGTCAACGGGCATAACTCAATGAGATGTATGCTGCATATGTATTTGATGTGTACAAATTGAATCTTCTTGTCAATACACTTTGAGGCGTTGTGACTCTACAAACATGATAGTTACTTAGCTGCACATGTAGAGAGATCAATTTGTAAACTGCAAAATGTGACTTAATAGATATTGGCCAATTGCTGTTCCTTCAATGGATTTTGTAAACCACTTTCAATGGCAAATTTGCCAAATGTGGATGCCTCTTTTTGTCATTAGCCAATAGTCCCAGTTGAGACTGATTCTCAATGTCCGGTCCACATGGACAGTGTGATGTAGATACAAATCAGACTGTGTCCTGGCCCTGTTGTCTTCCAGGCTCCCTTAAATTAGAGATCCATTGTATGCAGGGTGTCTACGCACTGTGGCCTCCTGTGTAGTGGAATTTTGACTATAGTAATGCCATTCATATTAGTTGGCTATTTCATGTGGATGGTGTGTGTGGCTCCATGGCAATGCTTAGTAAATTAGACTGTGTTTCTGTACTTACTAATTCACTACTGATGTATGTGTTAGTTGCATGAGGAGCTGGCTTATGGTACAGGAATGGGTGTCACAGGAGCTGATAGCTAGTTATAATATGGTGTAATTGTTGAGTTGGGCACTACATGGCAGAGTAATGAACATCAGCTTCAGGGCTTAACACAGAGTTAGAGTATGTGTCTCTGTTCATATACATTATTAGTAAAGTGAACATGGGCCACATCATGCTGATGTGATGTGCCTTTATATTCTGTCTTGATGCACACCTGGACCCACATTTGATCTTCCACCCAGAGATATCATGCACCATACTTGACCATGGTTGCCTGCCTGATAGGGGATGTATGTGCTATCAGAGGGTCATCATGTTTGTTGTTAAGTGAGGGTCAGGGTTGTCAAGGAGTATTTGTGGGTCAAGTGATGTTGAGTGTGTGTATATGTCCAGGTATGATGTCTCATGTGCAAACAGTGGCACAGCCACAAGCATTAGATCTTGTGGGTTGTAGTAGAGTGTATGTTATGTTATGCTATGTTACAGTGATTTCTAGCGTGCACGGCTACTCAGGAGTGTCCCGGCGCGAGGAGCCACTAGTAGAAACAGTATGGAACAGGAGAAATTATCCTTAGGTAAACAGAAGGGTTTTAAGTCTTTTCTTAAACATGGTGGGGTCGTGGATGCTGCGCAGTTCAAGGGGGAGAGAGTTACAAGCTTCGGCTGCTTTGAAGGACAGAGAGCTGCCTTCAATTCTTGTCCGCCGAAAGCGAGGGATCGCAGCTAGGCACTGTGAAGCGGAATGCAGATGCCTTCGTGGGGTATAAAAACTAAACCGCTTCCTCAAATAGAGGGGCCCTATACCATAGAGGGCTGAATGGGCCATCGTGAGAGCTTTAAATTTCACTCTTTGGGCCACTGGTAGCCAGTGCAGGTCCCGCAAATGATGTCTGACGCTGGACCTGCCCGGGATATCCATCAGAACTCTGGCCGCGGTGTTCTGTATTACCTGAAGTTTCTTAATCTGGTATCCTGGTAGGCCAATATAAAGTGCATTGGCATAGTCAAGGCGGCTAAGGATCAGAGCGCGCGTGACCATTTCCTTGGCGGACCTGGGTAATAGAGGAAGAAACCTCCTAAGAGACTTCAATGTGCCAAAACATTGACCGGCCAGTTTTTTTTACATGTGTAGAGAGCCTGATATTTTCCTTGAACCAGACGCCCAGGTTCTTCACTGCCTGTCCCGAGGAACTGGGAAGTGGATATTCTGGTGGCCAAAGTGCTTCCCTGAACTGAGGGGGAAAGGATCCAAATAGGAGGATTTCGGACTTGCCCTCATTGCACTTTAACTGGGCGGCTGCTAGCCATTTGAAAACGGCTGATAAACAGTTTTTAGCTTTCACTGGAGAAATATCTGAGTCCTTCCAAGTGAAGAGGAGCTGGGTATCATCTGCATAGGCGATGATTTTTGCTCCAAGCTCCTCAGCCAGATAGACCAGAGGGGTGACATAAACATTAAAAAGGAGGGGGCTCAGGGTAGAGCCCTGAGGTACTCCAGTAGTCACCTTTTGTGGATTTGATGAGAAAGGAGGTAGCCACACTTGCTGTGATCTGTCAACCAAAAATGATTTAATCCAATCCCATGCAGGGCCGATGACACCAATATTTGCAAGGCGCGCTAATAGCAGTGAGTGTGGCACTGTGTCGAAGGCGGCAGAGAGGTCTAATAAAATCAGAGCCGCTCTCCCGCCCCCATCCAAGCATTCTCTAATGGCTTCTGATATTTCCACAAGCGCCGTCTCCGTGCTATAAGTAGCTCTGAACCCCGACTGAGCGGGATGTAATGATCCTGAGGTCTCTACAAAACTGGCCAGCTGCTTGAAGATCGCCTTTTCACATACCTACCGCTGGAAGGAGGGAAATAGGGCGATAGTTGACAGGGTTGGCCGGGTCCAGAGAGGGTTTTTTAAGCAGAGGGAGAAGTTTGGCCTGCTTCCATTCGGGCAGGACTATGGCAGATCGGAAGGACATATTGATAAGTGAATTAACTTCAGGATTAACAACTTCTGCCACAGCCGCCAGCCAGCGGGCATGGCAAGGGTCGGTTGGTGAGCCAGATTTCAAAATAGTCAATGAGTCTTGGTGGGCAACAGCAGAAAATTCAGACAGGGAGAAGGATGGATTAAAACCATCATGATTGGGGCTGGCCATGTTCAGCGGGATAGGTAGTTCCTGTTCATGGTCAAAACTGGCTTGTATAGTCTGGATTTTAACAATGAAGGAACTCGAAAGTTTCTCACACCAGATGGCTGACGGAGGTAGCGCTATCTCCTCTGCCCTCGGGGTCACAAAGCTTTGCACAATGGAGAAAATTTCCTTGGCGTTATTGCGGGACTGGGCTATGCGTTCTGCATAGTGCTGACTTTTGGCTATGTTTATGGAGGCATAGTAGCCTTTCTGGGCCTTCCTAAGTGCTATTTTAGCAAGAGGGCAGTAGGCCACTTTCCAGTTCCGTTCAAGTTTTTTGCAATATCATTTTTCCTCTTTAAGCTCCTTTGAAAACCAGGGTTTGGATGGAGAGATTCTAACCCGCTTTACGGAGCCGGACGGAGCTAGCTGTTCCACAGCCTGTGAAATCCAACTCTCAAAATTTTCCACCGCTCCCTCCAAGCTGGTAGAAGGGGGAGGATGGGAGTCTATCAAGATTGAGCAGAAGACTGAGGGATCAATTTTATGTATGGGCTTCCCCTGGACCTGCTTGCTAGGAGCATGAGGCGCCTGAATGGTCCAAGAGAAATTGATCAGAAAATGATCGGACCATGTTATTTGGAGGGGTTTGGAAATGCATACAGGAAAATTACTGCAAATCAAATCTAAGGTATGCCCTCCCTGATGTGTAGGGGCATTCACCCATTGAGTGAGTTGAGCGATGTTCAGCGAGTCATATAGCTCCTTAGTATCCCTCCCCTCTGCACAGTCAGTGTGAATGTTAAAATCTCCAAGGAGGAGAAACTTAGAAAATTGCAACGTTTGAGGAACAACAATTTCATCTAAGGCTTTTAGAAAGTCTCCGGAGGGGCCCGGGGGTCGATAGACCACCATGCCACCCAGCGTAAAATGCGGCGAGATAATAATAGAGAAGTCAAGCGCTTCACCTTCTCCAACTGTAAGGACCTCGCCCCGCAGAAGGGTCCAATTATATCTGAACACAACGGCAACACCCCCTTCTTCCTGTTTTGCGGTCAGCCCTGGAAATCTTATACCCCCTCGGGATCGCGAATTCAATGGTGGGGTTAGAGAACTCACTGAGCCAGGTTTCTGTGATAAAAAATAAATCCAATTGTTCATCTGAGAGCAGTTCAAATATTTCCTGGGCGTGTTTAACCATAGAACGAGCATTAATTAATGCAGCCTGGATGGTGTGCTCTCTAGTAGGGTTAGATGCATGAGGACCCTGGGATTTGGGATTAGTCCCATTAGTATGTAAGCGGTAATTACAATTATCGCAGGTCATGTGCAAATCATCTTTAATAACCCATCCTCCGGCACACTTACCGCCGCTATAGCGAAGAGCATACAGCTCCTTGTGGCTGTAAGTGAGACCTGGACAAGGCACCTCCGAAAGGAATCCGGCAGCATGGCTGGCGCTGGTCGCTCCCGGGGCATAGACGGGCTTGCCTTAGGCGCACCAGCGGCGTGCCCGCTGCGCGCGTCCGCTGCGCGTCCACGCAGCGCGCCTATTTGTGAGCATTCCTCTGTAGCAACTAGAGCGCTGCCTGCCTAAGATGGCGGCCTCTAGTGTCACCCTCTAGCCCACCCGGAAGAGTAGTAGGAGACTGCTCTTCAAAACGATTTATGCATGAAGAAAGCAGAGTGTAAACGTCCGCTATAACTAAAATGAAATTAGTTGTTTCGTTTTACATATCAGAATTAGGCAAGGTGCAGATTGAAGGATCAATTTTTTAAAAAGCAGAAATAGCGATAATATAAAATGAGGCTAAAATCACTATAGAAACAAATATAATACAGTCCGCAGCACACAAATGCTAAAAATGCTAAAAACTCGGTTTTCCTTTCCAGATCAACGCGCATATTAAACACAGTACATTTTCCCAGTTCTAACCGTTTCTTATGGCACTGGCGTCCGCGCAGCGCGCCTATTTGTGAGCATTCCCCTGTAGCAACTAGAGCGCTGCCTGCCTAAGTTGGCGGCCTCTAGTGTCACCCTCTAGCCCACCCGGAAGAGTAGTAGGAGACTGCTCTTCAAAACGATTTATGCACGAAGAAAGCAGAGTGTAAACGTCTGCTATAACTAAAATGAAATTCGTTTTTTCGTTTTACACATCAGAATTGGGCAAAGTGCAGTGTATCAGTCTAGTGATCTTTGCATTGTGACTGCTTTATCTTGTTTGTCACAACATGAGTTGGAGTAGCTCCGTTTAACAAGGAAAGTGGGGTGGGGACTCATAGGGTTTTGAGTTGTGTCAATGTGGCCAGCTTTTTCAGCCAAATGAGCCACATGAATTTGCTTTTCACATATTGTTACACATGTGATATGTCAACACTTCAGGCATATGACAGGATCTAGATGGGTGAATTCACACCTTACATTGTGCCTAAGGTGCCTGAGTGTTTGACATTGGCAAAGGCTGCTATTGTCAATTCACCTTGTTGACACAAAGGTGACTACAGTGCATTGGGATTTGTAATTGGGTCAGTGAAGACAGTAGGAGAATGTGCTTGTAGTGTTACGGATATCTCAGCTAATAGTTGTGGGGCACTGTTAGGTGACGCAGCTACAAAGTCTGTTTTCTGTTTTTTAAAGATGGTGCTACACTCAATGGAGTTTGGATGGTATCTTTCTGTGCATACAATTGGCATTATGGTAAAGCTAGGCACTATTAAGTCCAATAACTATTCATAGACTGATATACATTTGTCAGTGCTTGCACTTCCAATGCACCTTCAAGCCACATCATGTTCTCTCAAGGTTTACATTTTCAGCGTGACACTGCACTGCGACACTCTCCTTCACGGTGCAGTTTAGGAGATCAGGTGGACCCTCAATCTTTGCTCCCAGCAGTGGTGATGAGGGCATTGATTCGGGGAGGATGTTGTGTGCCAGTGTATGGGTTTCTGTGGGACATACTTTTAGGTGTGCATTAGTGTTGTGCTGCCATGATATGTGGCACTTAGATCAGTGGTGAGCTCACTTACATATTTCTGTACATATACCTATGTGCCTATGCCCATTTGTATTCCTTCCTTTATGTTGGGTCTGTCCCTGCATTTCCAGTTCACACTGCGGATACCAGATGCTGGGATTCCCCCGTTCCCCTGCACAACATGCTACAGGACACTTTCACATTACTGCACCTTCGCTTTGTGGTCACTTCAGTGTGTATAGCAGAGGTCTTCAAACTGGGGGGGAGGCCTTAAGAGACATCAGGGGGTGTGCCAGTCTCTGGGCAAGAGAAGTATCATGTTTTGTTTTTGAGTGTTAGAAGCATGAGCGGCAGGAAGCCGCCTTGTAACCGACTGTCAATGAAAAGTTTGGTCATTTATTTCCTGACTGGGAGTATGTGTGAAAAGGGGTAACAGAGCTTAATTAATACCAATCCTGCTGTTTTGAATGGAATTATATTCTCCTTGGTGTGCTATGATACCATATATGATATATTTTAAGCCTTTATGGAATGGTGTAATAATTTTACACATGCGACGTTGGAGTTCCTTCATAGACCTGTTCATCATTTCATCTTCAGCATCACCATTTAGTTAAGGGCATTTTGCTTGACCCTTTGGGAGACAATGGAATGAAAGACATCAGCAACACCAGATGCTTGGTTTAGACATATTTAGACATTGCCAATTTAGGAGAATACTTGTTAACAAATGGGGGGGGGGGCGAGGATTTATTTTTTTAAAAGGGGGGACGCTGCATTGATAATTTTGAAGCCCACTGGTGTAGGGGTAGGTGTGTCACTTACTGGCGAGAACGTCGGCGACGGTCCTGGTTTTGCTGGTCATCAAGTAGGTACAGCAGCGGTATGACGTGCAAAATGGGCTCCATAACTGAACAGGAAATGTGGAAGCTTGTTGCAGTGACTTTCGGCCTTATGAGCCTCCCCTTCCGCCAGCTCTGATGAGGTGGTTTGATAGACACAGGTGGCGCGTCAGAAATACGCATCATAATAGGGCGGACGGGTCCAGGGCCGGATCGTGCTCGGATCTGCTCCATTAGACCTTTCAAAAACCATTGAGGTCGGGATTTCCAGTTAGATTCAGAAGAACCACGTCAGTCAGTAAGCCATGTATTGTAGTGCATCAGAATACCATGGTCGGAACGACTGATTCTGATGCAAGATCAGTCGGTCAGACCGACCCCGACAAGCCCACGGAGGTTTACCGACCTACATCATAATAAGCCCCAAAATGTTGCGAACCTTTTATGTAAATGAGAATAGCTTAGGAAGTGTACATAGATTTTCATATCTAGGCCTTGTTTTTTATTCTATTAGATCCCGATTGGAAAATTACTTGTATAGGAACACTAAGTTCAAGCAAGCTATTGTTTCACTTTTTAATGTTGGCAAAGCAGTGGGGGGCAAGCCGAATCCCTCTCTTTTGCAAAAATATACCAAGCAATGTGTTCCTACTGCCTGTTATGGCAGTGGAGTCTGGGGTTTTGGAAATTTTCATGGGTTACAAGTAGAGGAGAATCGCTTTTGCAGGTGCCTCCTCTCCCTTCCACAATCAATCCCTCACTATTTTTGCCATGAGGAACTGCCTACGCCCTATCTTGAAGATTTTATTATGTTAGGGTCTTTTTGTTGTGGCTTTCTGTGTGGAGTAATTCCAGGGCCTCTTTTAGTCATAACATAATCAATGACTGTGCTCATTGTGATCAGGGTTTGAGTACTGCCTGGCTTGCATACCTGAAACAAAGCTTGATGGATCTAGGAAAATCTACTCTTTTTGATAATCCTGTGTTAATGAGTAAAAATTATGAGCACTTTGTGAAGCATTTATTCATGAATAGACTCCGTGACAAAAGGGAAAATAGGGAAATGAACAAACCACTGGTCAGAAATTATATTATTTTAAGAACTAACCCAGGCCCTGAACCATATTTATTGTATGTGCGCAATAACTGGGAGAGAGCCTTATTGCTGAGATTCAGAGTTGGTACCATTTGCCATCTGTTGTGTTTCTTACAAGGTTATTTTGGGAAACTGGAAGGGTTACATCTACCTGTGTTAACACATCATTCCAGTCCTGATTGCACTTTACTTTGTTTTGTAGGTTTTATAAAACTTTTAGAAATTTGTATTTATTACCTCTTTTCAGGGCATAAAATGTTAAGCAATGCAGAGTCACTCTTCATTTTTTACAATTGCTTCCTAGTATTAATGTATGTTTTAGACTTAGTTGTTTTCTTAAATCAGCCGCATTTTATCATAAGAGTTTAGATTTTTAGAGTGGAAGATAACTGAATTTTAATGATTATTATTGCAAAAATGTTTATGTATTTTTGCACAGATTGTATGTGTTGTGTTATCTTTCTTGATCGTCTCTGACTTTTGAATAAAGAAATAAATGATGATGTGTGGGATGCTAGGCTCCAATAGGACACCAAAAGGGATGCATTGCATGTTTGAGGCACAGAGTCTGTGGAGGTGGTGGCCCTTAATATCATTGTTCTTATGTTGTAAAATATGCTGAGTAACATTGCAGCTTTTGCTGGTTGATGCTGTTCTGTTTAGTTATCAGACATGCGTGTATTCTTTATTTTGCAGAATAAGTGAGTGAGTTTGCTGCAAATGCCATTAGAGGGGGCGATGGTGTTGTAGCTGGCAGCTAATGATGGAGGTTGTTCTGTAACTTTCAACTGTTAGCTCCTGACATTGCAGCTCCTGACAATGCCCTTCACATGCTCATAGTATTAGTTGGCACCAATCGGTATTTGTTGCACCAGTAGTCCATCTTTGAACGTATGGCTCTGAGTGCGGGCCTGCTTACATCTTCATCTGCACCGGAAGACTTGTCTGTGTAACATGATCATCTTAAAATCCTATATCTACCACCTGCCTGTGTACAGTTGCATCCATCCAGTTTTGTACAGTTTGTCCTGACCCTGGTTGCCATCACAGATGATGAAAAAGTGATTACATAAATTACAATTTTCTAGATTGCTGTTAAGTTTGTGCCTTTTAGTTTGTTTGTGGGTTTGTCTAATGCCATTTTGATGCACCCTAAGCAGACTGATTTGCTATGATACTTCACAGTTGATTCTAAGTTTGGATAGTGATTATTAGGAATCCATGGTTGGAAATGGGTGCGAACAATGTAATTTTAAATTTGAATACTTAACAGTGTTTGAAATTTATAATGTATTATGCTCTTATTTTAACTACAATCATGATAAAATGCTGAAATTAATAACTGTAATCTGAAATCTCTTTAGCAAACATGGATAGTGCTGTACTGGGGCTGAAAACAATTGAAAGATAAGGCTACAGCATAAGCATGATATAGTGTCACTTTCTCACCATGCTGGAGAATGTGAGCACAAGACAAAAAGGCCAGAAGGATAAGAAGGTCCCAGAAAGAAAAAGGTTCACACAGGTTTTGGGACAAATGTCTGTAGGTGCTAAAAAAAGATAAGGAACCATTAGGTAGGAGTATTTTGCTGGATATTCTTTAGGTAATGGAGTGCCACAGCATGAGGCTATATCGGCTACCATGATGTCTCTATCCACTCTTGTATGTGAACGAGTAATTGCAGCTATGACTGCAGTCTGAACTCCTGCCTTTGCAGCTTAATCAGCCAATGAATTCCCAGCAATGTGTATTCCAACAATTTGGTGACTCAATGTATGTAGGATGTGCCATCTTTTCCCAAAACAAGTTGTTCTTGATAGTATTCCCTATTGAGTCAATGAATTCATTCTGGCGCCAACAGTGTAAGTGCTTATTGAAAGACTGGACACAATACTATGAAACGTACACTATAAGCGTGGGGTTTTTAGGATCTGTATTTTCTAGTGCCAGATTTAGAGGTTTGAGTTCAGCTAGCTGTGCAGTATAATCACCTAGGGATTGTGTAAAGGTTTTTTGAGGCCCTCATCACTTCATGTAGCGATGCGCAAGCAGCCGAGTATTGTTGTTTAGTTCCAACAGTGGGCTGGCAAAAACATCAGTTTTGAAACATAAAAAGAGAGGCAACAAAAAAACAAATTATAGCACACACTGATTCAAACACAAGATTAGAGAAAACAAGACAAGTCAGTCACTGCTTGTAGTTTTTTCTTTCTTTATTCCATTCCTTTACAACAAGTGCAGCCAACGCGCTTCGCCTACACATAGGCTTCCTCAGGGCACAAACATGCAAATGTGATCTATTCCTTTAGTCTGAACCACATTGTTGCAATCTATCACAGTGTTCTCCTCAGCATAACCAGCATTTTGCTGTTTCACTGTACCAAAATTCAAAAGCAATGGAATTTCACTCCTGATGCTGGGTAAGCAAGGTACCAAAGTAACATATTGCGAAGAGCATCCTATTATTTTTTTAATTTATTTCCCAAAGATAAGAGCATACAATGAAAAATGCTTAAATCAGTTTGAGATCAAATTGCCGTAATACAAACATCATACTAACAGAGAAAAGAAAAAAAGAAGCCCCCTCACATTTTCATTTCATAACAGACACAGAACAGATTGTTAATAAAATGCGATCTTTAAATCAAAACTAAAACCTCTCCATTATCTACTCATATCTTGCCAATCAACACCTCCAAGGGAGCCCGTCAGCCGGTTAATCATAGGAGCCAGATTGTTTTGCCCCGTTTTCTTGCTTACCTGACCTTTCAGTTGTACAAGGACCTTTCCACATTGTAGATGTCCATTAATCGCCCCAACCATACCTGAAATGTGGGAGGTTCTGCACTTCTCAATAACTGTAGTGATTAACAATCGAGCAACTGCCAAACACACAAATACAAAATAGGTTTGAATCAAGTTATTATCCGTTTGACTGTCATATCCAAAGAGTATCCTAGTTAATGCCATGTTCAGAAATGAGAGTTTCCCGGACCCTGGTGTCTCATTCAATACACGTATGGACAATGAAGTCATACTGGTCAAGAGGCAAATATCATTGGGCTCAGGGTATTCTTGTTCTTTTGTAGGAATTCTTGTGGTTGTAGTGTAGGGTCAAAGACATAGGGGCCGATTACGATGTCGGAGGGACCGACACTGACGTGCTGTCAGTGTCGGTCCCCCCGACATCTACAACCGTGGTCAGACCGCTACATTAGGATGCGGTCGGTCAGACTGCATTGCCCCAGGAACTCACTGACAGCTTCCAAGGGGCTCAAGGAGCCCATGAGGAGGTCAGTCGGATCGCATTCCCCTCAATGGAGGCAGTTCCTTCTCTGGCACTGCCATGGGGATTACGATCCACTTTTCAACCAGCCATTTCATGTTGGTTCTTCTGACGTGAAAAGGCAGGCGGAAAGGCTTTTTTGGGGCCCCTAGCAGGGCCCCTGTCCCTTGTGGGCCTCCGCTATGGGATCTGGGAGGCACCTGTGGTGCCCCCCAAAACACCCCTGCATTGTGTGGCAGGCATTGCATGGTGCCTGCCACACGGGACACGGATGTTTACAAACATGCTGTTTAGCATTGGGGCTTGTGCTGCAGCCCTTTCGCAGGCCACAGCACAAGCCTCAAAGCTAAGAGGCATGTTTCCGACTGCCTCCACGGAGGTTGGATTGAAATTTGGCGGTCAGCACTGCCGACTACCTGACGGCCGGCCCCCTTTCCCGCAACGATGGCGGTTGGACGCTCGTCCGACAACCATCATAATCAGCCCCTGTGTCTACGTCAGTAGCTATGAAGGAGGTTGGCCACTCACTGTATCGATATAGGATGTAAGGATTTTGCATTAGAATGCTGTCTTTTGGACATCTTCTAAGGCTGGAATTGGAGTAGCTACAATTATGCTTTTTTCCCTGAACCAACAATCTTACCTTTATAACAGCCTTCTGAAATGCAGTTAGTATTTTTTTCATTAGGTGCAAAACACATTTCTTCATTGGAATATAAATGTGATTTATATGCAATTGATACTGTATCACCTTCATTGAAAGTGACATATGTCTAGCATGTGGTCCCCACAGTAACGCAGATAACATAATTTGTGGTGTTAACACATGTGTATACATGTTTTGATGCAAGCATGTCAGTTTGCAGTGTTTTCAGAATCTGTGTACATTCTGGTGTCCAATGTGTGATTGAGAAGTCTGGACGTATTACATCATAAAACAATTTCACCCATTGTGAATAGTTTGGTATGTTCTACCAAAGGTGAGAAAGCGATTGTGGCCTTTTTATTGTATTTGGTGAATGTAGGAGTGCACATTTCTCTAAGAAATGTGGTGCTATGCGTTTGCCTTCATTTGATAGCTCATATCCCAGGAACAGGGCACACAGATAGGCAATTTTTGTTTTTTGGGAGTTGAATTTGTAGCCATTTTCAGCGTAACCCACGACACTGCGATCTACTCTGGCTAGATGTGTGTTTAAGTGTTCATCCATGAGGTACATGTCATTGACATAGGCCAATGCTTCTGTGTCAATTTCTTGCAAAATTGATGTTACACGGGCAGAGAACAGGCCTGGTCTGTTCTTATACCGCTGAGGCAGTCGACAACATTTTTTGGAGGACCTGAGCGCGGTGAACGCAGTTAGATCCCTGCTTTCATGTGCTATGTTTTGGCAGAAGAAGCAGTTTGAAATGTCTAATGTTGTTTTATATTCTTTGTGCATAATGTTGTTCATTAGTGCTGCGCTGTGTGCGTTTTGTACAGCAAATGTGCATGTATGACTGTTGAAATGTCTGTAGTCTAAGACTAAGGGGTTTATTACAATGGTGGTCAGAAAGCCTCCGAACTTTGGTCAGAGGCTTTCCGTCCGCCGTCGTCAGCTTCAATTCTGACCGGCTGATTTTGAATCAGACGGTCGGAATTGAAACCGGCCATTCATTCCAGCTGGCTTCCGACGGGCTCAAGGAGTCCATTGGCCAGTCAGACACTGGCCCATAATCCCAAAGGGTGGCCTTTCCACCCTTGGGATTACAATACTTGGTCTCCGGCAGGTTTTCCATGCCGGGCTTTCAGACATGGAAAGCCTGTCAGAGAGCGTGTATGGGGCCCCCTAGCAGGGCCCCCTTTCCTTGGCTGCCTCCGGTTGGTGGCCGAGGAGGCACCAATGGTGCCACCTGTAAATCCTTGTACCCCATGGCAGGCACCTTGAGGTGCCTGCCACAGGGTGTAGAGATTAACACCACCTCCCATTTCCCTATGGCAGCATGTACTACGGGGGGTTTACAACCGTAACACATGCTCCCATAGGGAAATGTCAGAATGCGGCCCAACATCGTAATAGGCCCCTAAGTGGTATGAATGATCTGGTTTTCGCTACTGGAAACAAAGGATTGTTTATTTTGAGATAAAAGGCTCTATGATGCCTTAACATTCAAGTTGAGTTAGAATTTCTCTAACTGGTTGTTTGGCTTCATGTTTGATAGAGTATTACCTTTGCACTTGCGGGTGTGACATGACAAGGGGAATCTTCATCCCATCTTACAGGGTTGCGGTATAATGACAGGACTTGTGCAAGGGCCCACTCCATGGCATATCCATGTTTTACTCCTTCAGGAATCAGGATGGAAAAGGACTGTGGTATTATATCTTCCCCTTGTGGGACTATTCTAACAAACTCAGTTGGCCATTCCCTCTCAGCCAAAAGAATGTCATATGTTAATATTAAATTTTCCTAAAAAAGGACTTTTAATGGTGCAAGGTATATCACCCTCAATTTGGATGTCCAAAATCAAATAATCTACCTTGACATCTAACTCTCTGATCTGGTGTCTCCACCTGAACAAAATCACTAGTTGCTCTCACCAGCAGAAACTCCTGAAGATTCTGGCAAACTGTTGTTATCTCTGCAACACTGTCAAGCAGTGTCAGTGCCCCTCCTTGCTCCGAAGCAGTGTCCTCAATATGTGAGGCATATTTAAGAGAAATACATGCTCACTTCTTCTTCTTGAATTAAGGCTTTTGTTGTGGCAATTTCTCTTCCTTTTATGTGATGATGTCAGATGAGCATTGTGAGTCATTTTTCAGTTTCCAATACTCTTCTGATCTTCACTCTGATTGTCCTCCTATTTCCAAGCGTTTTTCGGATGTTTCCTGAAAGGAACGAGAAGGACGTGTATCATTATACTGATACCTATCAGGCTGTTTAATTGTTTCATGGTTAAGCAAATTATATCATTTTTCAGTGGACTCCAATTGCAAAGATCCACCCCGAGACTTTGTATTTTCTTTATTTTTTTGTTAATCCCAGCATTTTTTAGAAGACTCTGGTGCCTGTTTTGAGTTATCCTTTTCAGAAATACTCTTTAGTGGTGATTTATTAGATCTGGATCCCAAATTATCTAGACCTATAGATGTATAGGTTTCAGCAATCATTTTTGGTGGTTCATGCTCTTGATCTGCTAACCAAACCTGCACGAGGTATTAACATACTGCCAAAGCTGCTGCTTCCCCTTTAATGTTACTTCAAATTATTGACACTACTGTGGCATAGGTGCCAATAAGTTTCATCTTCAAATCCCGGGCTGGGGCATCCCATATTCATTTTGAATCCGCTTTAGCACTTTGGGCAAAACAGATGTGGCTGGTGCACCATGCATGATGGTATATATTGCAGCAAAAACTGTGCCTCAAGTGACACATTCATCTACCGGGGGAACCATCCCTAGTGGAAGGCACATTGTGAGAATTCTATGTTTATCTTTGGGTCTCCTTTGGGGAAATACTGCTTCAAGCTGATTTGTTGTTTATACAATCCAGATCAGAATTTCCTCCATTCTGGTGGGAACCTTACCTATAATTGTGTTAATAGTAACTGGACTAATTGTAGGCATTGCTAAATGAAGCTGCACAGATTGAACAGCCCTCACTGCGGTTGTTGTTATTGTTTACATGATGAACTGTGTTAAATATCTATAAAGTCTAACTAGACCCGTGTAAAGAGTACAAAGCTCTACAACTGTGAGTGCTCCTAATGCTGGATATGCTGTGTTACCAGCTATGACTGACCATGTTGCCCCATCATTGCTGAGACGACCAAGTCATGCATTATTTAGTGGATGTGGCAGGGCACCTTGGAACCAATTTGTGTGTTCCTGAAATGTTAATGATATTTCAAATTCTTCATAGGCTCAGCGTCAGTGTATGTATGAAATATTTGTGTGTTTACATCTGCTGCAGGTAAAGTTACCCATGAATACAATCCCTCTGTTTTATATGCTTCGTGGGCCTCTACCACGAAAGTAACATCTCCCCCTGAAAGAAGAAGCCCTTGTTGTTGTAACATCTGTGTCACTGCAGGCCCCAAATTGCTTAGGCAAGAAATGCCAACTTTGAGAAAGTGACATCTTTAACATTGCAACTTAAATCCCAACTTCCACAGTTAAGTTTTTTCCTTACAATTCCAAAGACACCAAACAGGTGCTCCCATTTTGAATTTTCAGCTTACTAAGGGGTGTATTTTGTAGCATTTTGAGCCGTGTTTGCATCACAGAAGTTATGCAAATTGACACTAAATCTTGTGTGACGCGATTACTTTCCAGCGCTAAACTTGTTTTGCGCTGGAAAATCAAACCAAAATAATGCATAGAAGCGCGTAGCGCTATTTTGAATTACTTTGCCCAAAGGGGGCATTTGATGGGTGGTGCATGGGCATGCCCATGCAATCACCCAAGGCTTTTGAAGCAAAACCATATTTACTACAAAACGTAGACAGGGTTTTGCATCTAAAAAGAGGGCCTATTTCAAATAGGCACTATCGCAGAGAAATGCTATTTCCTTTGTTTCCACATTTTCATTTGTACTGCACTGTACAGCACACATACAAAGTGGGAAAAGTTAAAATGTTAGTCTAAGCATATTATTTTGTCATGAAAGGATATCCTTCTAGTATAAAACTTATGCTAGACTCACACAGACTCCCTTAAACTATGTTGCAAAGGTTTGTGTGTGTGGCACATGGCTGCAAATTTCTGCACTGGTGCTAGGGAGAGAGGAGTAGAGTGCCACATCTCTATATATATATGTTGCTCTCTTATTGTCATGCACTACAGTGCTAAATTTTTGGCTGCAGCGCTGCACAGAAATTGAGTAAATCTATGCCTAAATGTAATAAGGTAACTCCTATGTTATCCTTTGGGAAAGGTAGACTTTATGGCAGTAAAAAATGAATATGAACGTTTTTCTCTACCAGGACATGCAAAACCTAAAGGCACAGTGAATACCTAGGACCATGCCCTCTGGGCAGTTTAGGGCCTACCATAGGGGTGAATTATTGTCTTAATAATAAGCATTTGTGCGTAGCAAAAGGTTTAATGTGCAAGGTTGGACTGGCAGTTTTAAACTCCATACGCAGGCTGCAATAGCATGCAAAAGACATGTTTAACATGCTACTTAAGTGGGTGGCGCAATCAGTGCAGCGGGCCCTCTAGTAGCATTTGATTTACAGGGGCTGGGCATAGGCAGTGCTAGTTTACTAGGGACTTACAAGTATAGTACATATGCCTATTGGGTAAAATCCACTTGTACGTTGTTTTAAGGAGAGAATATGCACACTTTTGCACTGGCTGGCAGTAGCAAAGTGTGCGGAGTCCTAACACCAGCAACAACAAAGTCAGAAAAACAGGAAGTCTGGAGGCAAAAAGTTAGAGGGAAACCCATGCCAAGGATAACAGAGCTAAAATTGCCTGTAAGTCTTTAGGTTCTACTTTTGGTGGAATGGATGAACAGGTGACTTTGTTCCTTTACTATGTTCACTACTGAGGCCTCAAAAACACACACAATGCAAAGATAGGTCAAAGGCCTGCTACACAGAGCAGACAGGATGCATATATGCACATGTCTATATAAAATTAGTCATTCTGCTGTTGGGAAGTACATACGAATGCATAATGTTCAAGTACAGGAAACATAAACAAGGTCTTTATGACAAAATGTGTCTAGTTATTATCATGAGGAAATTCTGAAAATATATTGTGTGCAAAACGAGGTCAGATAACTTCACATGTTTATGTTCACCCATATCACATTCCCTTTCATGGATAAGGTATGAATGTTTTGAGTTCAACATGTACTAAGCAACATTTTACATCCTATCCCAACATAGTGCATTGCATAGGTAAAACAATTATTATCAATGTTTGGAGTTTGTAAATTCACCTTTCATTGCAGATCCATGGCTACATGTCACCCTATTCAGCAGTGTAACATTGATGCTGGAGTTCAGATTTGAAATTAGTGTTGTCATTACAAAATATTTAGCATCTTTTAAATTAATTTACTTCAATAAACCAACAAATATATGGTGTAGATACACTTACTAGTAGTTAAACTGTCCCAAACCATGGCTATATCTGGCCTTTCAAGTCATTCAGTCAGTTCTGGACCAATTAGTTAAGCACTTGCTCTTCCATTGCTGCTAGGGGCACATGACACTCTGCCACCCCCCCCCCACCTGTTGCCATTTCACTATGACGGTTATGTGCTAATTTTTCTTTTGTGCACCTCTTGCAGTCGTGCCACCTTTTTTTTACATTCATCATCTGTTCTCACAGCTGGGGCTACTGCATTGATTTTGTTTTTTGAATCTCTCGCCATAAAGCTGCCATTTTGGCTGGAGGTAGTTTGTAAGTGACAAAAAGTTGGTGCTGATATATTGTCAACTCTGCTATTAAAATTTCTACCTCTTCTAGAGTAAATTTATATTTCCTCTAGCATCCACCTTCATGGGAAGCTGCTTGAGATAAATCTGCTACTGATTCATCCATTTCTTCCTTATTTCTTTGTGCATCTTGGTATTCTTCTCTGTGTTCCATTTAGGACTGGTAAATCACCCTCACTATGTCTGTTTACACTTTCATTTTTCTACAGCTTGCCTGAAGCAACAATGCTTTGCATTGCGTTTCGATGCTATTTTTGCAGAGGCGTGGCTTTGCGTACATTCGCTTTGTAAATATAACAATGGGTAAAGCTTTACACAGACGCAAGTGCAGTGCTATTATTTTTGGGGTACAACATCGCATATATATATATATATATATATATATATATATATATATATATATATATATATATATATATATATATATGTATATATTTAAAGGATCTATACTTACCTGCAAAATACTTACATTTTCATGGTAAAGGCATGCATAGTATTGGCATATGTATGGTAAATATATTACTGGAATGTCTAAACACTATGGGGCCGATTCACAGAACTAATCTGAGACAAAATCCTAAACTTACTACTTTTGGTATTCACAGAAGTCATTTAGTAGTAGTAAATTTAGGATTTTGTCTCAGTTTAGTAGTAGTCAAGTTAGGAATCCTAACTTTACTACTACTAAATGCCTTCTGTGAATACCAAAAGTAGTAAGTTTAGGATTTTGTCTCAAATTAATTTTGTATACGCATACATGTATGTGTGTGTGCATATATACACTAAACCCTAAAAGTACCCTTGCCCTGATTCCTAAAAACCCATACCCACCCTAATTCCTAAAAATACCCTGGCCACTCAAAACTCCATACCCACCCTAAAATCTTTAAACTACTTGCCACCCAAAAACCATACACCCCCTAAACACTAAAAAGTCCCTTACCACCCAAAATTCCATACCCACCCTAAACTCTAAAAGTACCCTTGCCATCCAAAAACCCACATCCACCTTGAACCCTAAAAATACTCTTGCCACCCACAAACCCACACCTACCCTATAGCCAAAAAGTATCCTTGCCACCCAAAACCCCCACAAATCCTAAACCCTAAAAATGTCCTTGCCACCCAAAAACCCATACCCACCCTGATCCCTAAAAATTCCCTTGCCACCCAAAAACCCACACCCACCCTAAACCCTAGAAAATATCATTACCACTCAAAAACAAAACCCACCATAAACCCTAAAAATACTCTTCACACCCAAAACCTCACACCTACCCTGAGCCCTAAAAATTCATTTGCAACCCAAAAACCTACACTCAACATAAAACCTAAAATGTCCCTTGCCACCCATAAACCTACACACACCCTAAACCCTAATAAAAATACCCTTGCCACCCAAAAACCCACACCCACCAGTACACCTATGAACCCCTTGCCACCCAAAAACCCACACCCACCCTATATATATATATATATATATGTATATATTTAAAGGATCTATACTTACCTGCAAAATACTTACATTTTCATGGTAAAGGCATGCATAGTATTGGCATATGTATGGTAAAAATATTACTGGAATGTCTAAACACTATGGGGCCGATTCACAGAACTAATCTGAGACAAAATCCTAAACTTACTACTTTTGGTATTCACAGAAGTCATTTAGTAATAGTAAAGTTAGGATTTTGTCTCAGTTTAGTAGTAGTCAAGTTAGGAATCCTAACTTTACTACTACTAAATGCCTTCTGTGAATACCCACCCTAAACCCTAGAAAATATCATTACGACTCAAAAAACAAAACCCACCATAAACCCTAAAAATACTCTTCACACCCAAAACCTCACACCTACCCTGAGCCCTAAAAATTCATTTGCAACCCAAAAACCTACACCCAACATAAAACCTAAAATGTCCCTTGCCACCCATAAACCTACACACACCCTAAACCCTAATAAAAATACCCTTGCCACCCAAAAACCCATACCCACCAGTAAACCTATGAACCCCTTGCCACCCAAAAACCCACACCCACCCTAAAATACCCTTGCCACCCAAAAGCCCACACCCACCCTAAACCCTAAAAATACCTGTGCGACCCAAAAAACCACACCCACCCTAAACCCAAAAAATTACATTGCCACTCAAAAACCCATTCCCACCCTAAACCCTAAAAATACCCTTGCAACCCTAAATCCCACACCCACCCTAAACCCTAAAAATACCCTTGCCATGCAAAAATCACACCTACCCAAAACTCAAAAAATACCCTTGCCATCCAAAAACCCACACCCACCCTAAACCATAAAACTATCTGTGCCAACCAAAACTCACACCTACCCTAAACCCCATTAATTCCCTTGCAACCCTAAAACCCACACCCACCCTAAACCCTAAATATACCCTTGACACCCAAAACCCCACACCTACCCTAAACCCTAAAAGTACCCTTGCCACCTAAAAACCTATACCCACCCTAAACCCAAAAAATACCCTTGTTCCCCAAAAACCCACACTGTTACATGTGTTACGTGTGCACAAGTGACATGTACAAGCGCAACTTGTGTTGTGCTCGTTTTACTCACTCGTGCTCACGTTATTCAAATAATGCAGCATATTATTAGCATAAGACATGAGCGTGACATGTATGCGCGCTCGTGTCTACGTGTTATTATTTGTAGATGAAGCCTAACTGTGGGGGCAGACTCATGGGTTGGTATGCTTCAAATGGTGGGGAAACATTTATATAGCAGGCTGTTTACAGTTGACGGGTATCTCTGTATGACACGGACATGATCACACGCCCGGTACATGTTAATAAAGTATACATGTATCTTTATTCACGTTGGAGTTGTGGATTATTTCTGGGAGTGTGGATTCCCACTTGCAACACTGGCGACAAGCGGAAATAAACCTACATTGTGAAAGGAGCATCGCATCAGACTGCACTGGTTTGCAAGCAGCACCTCAGGGGCTGGCATAACTTGGAAGTATTTGGGTGCACCGTTTTGGCCTACTCTCTGATCCTGATTGGTGACGCCTTGTGGAAGTTCATTGCATTGGTGGAGGGCTTTTGGAAGTGCATTGCCTTGGTGGTAGCCCGTTTGGTGACATCTTGGGGGAAGTGCATCATATTTGTGGAGGCCCGAAGAGCACATCATGGATTAGTGGTGTGCACTTCATCACACGTTTTCAGCATTGATAAGTTTATTTAGTACGCACATTGCGGCGCATTGCATTACATTGCGCATGACAGTGATGCGCACACCTGTGGCCAGCCTGTGAGCCATGAGGGTGTGGAAGTGTATTTTCGGGCACAATGTACATCAGGGCACGAGTATGGGTACCACGGGGGTGGACGGCGTTCCCCCACTTATTTTCCAGGGTGGATGCCGTCCACCCTGCTTATCAAAACACCGTCCACCCTGCCTTGCTCATCAAAAGCGTGATAAGAGCGCGCACCAACCACGCATTTCCGGGTGATTGCGGCTGAATCCGGAATTTTCTCGGACTGCCGGTCACCACGCCCCTGCACCTACTTGCGTAAGTAAGAGAGAGTCTGTGAACTTGCCCCCATCACCTCCTAACCTTGCCAGGGTACCTACCAGTAGACGCTGTGATCTGCGACCAATCAGTGGTCGTAGCAGACGTCACTGGATGGGTGTGTCTGCAACTCGGCAGTCCCGCCCTCGTGCTCCATGCCCTTTATTTTTCGGGCTTGTCTGCTCTGGCTCCTTTCCTTTCTGGAAGTGACCGTATCCGGATATTGACATGTCTCGCAGCTCGCCCTCCCTTCCTGGCCTCGCCTGCTGCCTGACCTGCCTCCTGCTCGAGACTCCACTTCCCTTCCAGGAAAACATTTTCCGGCTTGGCGACGGTTTCAAGGTAAGTGTAGTAATAGTGGCGCGTGCGTGCTGAAGCATTTCCACTGTTTATTTATTTGATGCATCATGCCTTGCCATGTCCTTGGGCAGGTAGAACTGTCCCTGGTGCAGACTGCCCGGGGCAGCCAGCAGCACCCTGTGTCACGCTTACATACAGCCAGGCCTCTCGGTGCCAGGCGGAGGCACCCGTCCAGCTCTGGCGGGAATCCCCCACATGCTCCTTGGAACCCGCCTGAGTTGCAACACTGGGGCACACGCAGTGGTACGACCAAGGTGACTAGTTTAGCTGGGGATTCTGTTCAGTAGTCTCTATTATTCCCAAACATATTTATTATGTTTTATATTTTCATAGAAGAAAGATTTCAGCTTCTTGTATAATTTCGCAAGATGGAACAATTCTCAATACTACATTCTAGCAACATGGCTGATGGTTTCAGCTGCAGCTAGCGCTGTGTAATTTAAGTGTGGTGAGATGGATCTCTTGCGGTGCCTCCTCTATGTTAGAGTTTCTCCAGTAAATGTTACATGACGGAAGTTGCCACATCGAACAAACCGATGTGCTGCAGTGGGCTGTGGCCATGAGCAGGACCGTTCTCTGGGCACGGTATGAAGCCACCGCAGTCGCACCACGGTAGTCTTTCATTGTACAGGTGTTAAGGTGTCTCCAAGAGGGGTATGAGATGGATGATTCAAAGAGTGGGCTGCAGAAGTACTTCATTTTCGATGAATGCAAGGGCGTAGCTTCCACTGATTCAGAAGTTGCAGTGGCACCAGGGCCCAGAGGCCTGAGGGGCCCATTTATCCCTGATTATTCTATTGTTTACAATTTAAACAGCAACTAAGGGGTCCATTTCCTTCTTTGCACTAGTGCACGTGACACACTGGCTACTCTGTTGGTTGGAATGCTTTGTTTATCTCTGTAAAACAACAGGTAGGTATTATGACAGTTCAGAGTGTTTATGCGCCTGCTGCCGAGATGTTTATGAGCTGCAGGGGGCTGTGAGTCAGTGATTCCTCTTTCCAAGTTCGATGTAGTAAGAGCCCCGTAATATGGATGACATTACTTATATCACTGCGAGGTATAAAGCGCCTATGCGCTCCGGATGTAGTATTGCATGCCTCTTTAATAAAAAAGTTATTGTTCGGTCTGTAAATCTGCCATATGCGTGCGAAGGGCCGCTGCTCAGTTTGTGTCAATCCCTACCTGGAGTTTCATATAGACGTGTATTACAGTGGTGTTCTAGGTAGCGTAATACATTTTATAGTTTTGATAATCACTATTGTAGTTTCTAGCATGTGGTTTTCTTTGGTTTTTTTCAACGCACAAACTCTGCTTTTGTTCATGGTGCCATGTTTTAGTATGCCTCGCTTACAGCACTTAATGGCTTGACTAATGTAGTTGTACGCCAAACTTCATCCACATTTGGGCTGTTAATTCCTCCATACAGGGACCTTAAGTCAGAAGCTTAAGTACTGAGCAGCTTCAATTGTTAAATCTTGCAATATGTGCAAATGATAGATCTGCTGCACATGTGATGTCACTTCCTTCCGTGATGTCACTTCCTGCCGTGATGTCACTTCCTGCCGTGATGTCACTTCCTGTGACACCACCTAACTTGGAGAGTCCCCCCACTTCTTTTTTTAGGACTTGTGCCCTGATGTACATGGTGATGTGGACACCATTGCAAGGCAAATCAGATTCTGTTGGACACTAAGGAATTTCACGGCAAGGGTGAGGTGCTTGCTTTTGGGTACTCTGCTGTGTTCTTGGTGCACATGGTGAGTGCACACGAGTTCCTGTGTGTTAATTCAGGTTTCTACTTTCTGATAGACAATAGTGACGACATTTATTATTTTAAAGTGGTTATGTATACTTATATTAGCACATTTTCTCCAGGATTGTGACTATTACTCAGGGTTTTTGCAGGACAACGGTGATTATTTTTGTTGTTTTCAGGAGGAATATTTACTGTATTTACTAGGAGCCAGATGTACGACCATTTGCTTTTGCGACTCGCAAATTGCGAAAAATTTCGAGTCGCAAAAGCAAATGTACAACAGTGTCAGAGACACTGTTAGCGATTGCCAACGGCGTCGCAAAATGCGAGGCTCATGAATATTGATGAGCCACTCTCAATTTGCGACCCCATTGGGAATGGCTGGCCCACCCACGGATGGTGGCCTGCTGAGCTCAGCAGACCTCGATGCCTGGGACTGCTTTTCAATTAAGCAGTTTTTTTAAAATGCAGCCCGTTTTCCTTAAAGGAAAACAGGATGCATTTAAAAAATAAAAAATGAAACGTTTTCGTTTCATTTTTTAAGGGCAGGTAGTGGTCCCTGGGACCACTGCCTGCCCTTAAAAAATATTTTTGGAGCTTGTCACAAAGGGGAAGGGGTCCCCTGGGGACCCCTTCCCATTTGTGACTCCATTACCACCCTCTTGAAGAGGGAGGTAATTTGTAAGTGTTTTGCGTCCGCAATTGCAGTCGCAAAACATTCTTACATAGGGTAGAGACTCGCTATTAGGAAGGGATGCCCTTGGCCCGCCCCTTCCTAATAGCGACTCGCAATTCCTAATTAGCGAGTCACAAATAAATTGCGACTCGCTAATTAGGAATTGTACATGGCCCTGTAACATTTTGCATGCACAAACGGGTCGCAAACCTGTTTGCGCATGCAATTTAGGGTCGTACATCTGGCCCTAGGAGTGGTTAGTATTTCTTGGGGGGGGGAATGTCAGGGATTGTGCCACCTCCCTCGATTCGCACAGTGCCAGGTGAACCGCCCATGGATTGGGAGACATGGGAGGTGGTTTTACTGGCATATGTGGAAGTTTTGGAAGGAGATGATTGTGAGCTTGAACAATGGTTAGCCTTATTGAAACACTGTTTAGGAGGTTAGGTTTAAAAGAGTTTAAAAATGTACCAGTGTTAGTTAATCCACGGAACATTGATGTGTATTCATATGCTGCAAAGCAAATAGGTCTATTAACAAAATGTGGTAATGGAGCAATATACCCTTTACTCTAAAATTAAGTCTATTAACAAATGTGGTAATGGAGCAATATACCCTTTACTCTAGAAGACAGAAACCAGGTGAAACCATAGAGGATTATGTGTCTGTACTAAGGTCTTTGGCTGTGACGAGTGATTTTGAGCATATTACATATGAGGGATCAAATTTTAATGAGGACCAACAATAGGACAATACAAGAAAGACTGTATACTACATCTGATAGTCCACTTAATGCTGCAATCAAAATTGGTAAAGCCATTGAGCATTCGGAGAAGTTTGTGCAGGAAATTAGGGTAACGGAGAAAAAGATGTACATGTGGTGTCAAAAAATGGAGGGGATAAAGCCAGCAAAATTGGGGGGCAAAAGAATGAAGTGAAATCTACGTGGCAAAGAATTAATGGGCAAAAAACTGAGGGGAAACCCTGTGGCAAAGAACTGATGGGAAGAGGTTTGGAACGGTGTGTTATAGGTGTGGAAGTGGATCACATTTGGGAAATGCTAGATTTTGTCCTAGTGTGGATAAAATATGTTCAAAGTGTGGTAAGACGGGACATTTTAGCAGAGTGTGCAGATCTCCATTCAAGAAAGTGAATTTGGTGCAGTGATGGGATTATGACAAAACTGAGTATGATAGCTTTGATCAAGATCTAAATACTATTCTTGACATTAGTTATGGGAAGGCTATTACAAAATTCCCAGCATGTAACATTACGATTGATGGGGTGTTGATTTCTGGTTTGGTTGGCTAATGTGCATGGTATACTATTCTGTTTCTTACCATCATGAAGGAGAAGTGATCTATCAAAAAACTTAGATTCACCAGATGTGGCCCCTGGGGGTTACACAGGAAACAAAATAGATCTTATGGGATATTTCTGGGCTGATTCAAATTTTTCAGGCCGACATTCTCGTGGGATAGTGTATGTAGCAAGGAGGGGTCAGTCTTTGTTGGGTTGGCGTCATCAAGAGGAGATGGGCATAAAACTGGATTCAAAGTCAGATACTCCTGTCTACTTCATTTATAATGACTGAGGGCGGGGGAAGCGTGATGGGAGCACAGTTTGATATGTTTATTCAGGGGAATAAAGACGCAATTCCTTGAGGTTTTTAAGGACAAGCTTGGTGAGTACTGTGGATTTAAACACTGTACCAAATTATGTGACAATGCAATTCCTACATGACATAAGGTGAGAAGTGTACTGCTCACATACAGGGGCAAAATCAAGGATATGCTGCAAGAATTAAGCAAGAAAGACATTATTGAGCCGGTGGAGACTTCACTGTGGGTTTCTCCACTAGTTATTTTGGTTAAGGCTGCAGGCGAATCGAGATTCTGTGTGGACTTGCACATTTTTAACACTGCGATTTGGGTGGATGCTCACTCTCATCCCAAACTCCATGAAATGGTTACCACTTTAGCCGGGGCACAGGTGTTTTCATGCATAGATTTGGCAAGTGCGTATCATCAGGTCAGACTTGATGATGATTCCAAAAATTTGACTGCCTTCATTACACTATATGGCCTTTTTAGATTCCGCAGGATGCCATTTGGGCTGGCCAGTACAGCCTTGGTGTTTCGAGGCTGATGAAAGAAACTTTGGAGGGGATTAAGGGGGCAATTGCCTTTCAGGACGATATTTTAGCTTTTGGCAAAAATGAGGAGAATCATGACAGTAACTTGAGAAATGGTTTGGCGGCACCATCATCCAAGGGCCTTACATTGTGTTCAGAGAAGTGTAAAATCGAGAAATGGGAAGTTGAGTGTCTGGGGCATCACATTAGTGTTCTGGCATTAAACCTATGTGTAACCATGTAGAGAATATTACTAATGCTCCCATTCCCAACTGCAAGGAACGGCTAGTGGTGTTTCTTAGGCTCCCAGAGTTTTATGCTAAGTTTATTCCCAACTATGCATCCATGGTGAATCCTTTCGGGTGTCTCTTAAAAGAAAATGTGAGGTTTGAGTGGAGAGGAAAAATGACGGTTATTTTCAATGCATTGAAGTTGACGATTGTAGAAGCTCCGTGTCTCAATCCGTTTGTCATTGGGAAAGAGTGCATTGTGATGGTTGACGCCAGCAACTGTAGTCTTGGCGAGGTGTTAATGCAACTATAACAGGGCAAAGTATAGAATGTGGTTTTTACATCATGTGCATTGCGTGACACTGAGAAAAATTACTCAGTTATAGAGAGAGAGTTGTTGGCTTGTGTGTGGGGTGCAGAGCATTTTAGGACCTTTTTGTGGGGAATCCAATTTATTTTAAAAACTGACCACAAGCCATTGATGCATATCATGGCACCTGGTGGAGAGCGCTCCATGTCTGCAAGATTGGCCAGATTAGCGCCCAGGTTGCAAAACTTCCAACATCGCATTGAGTACGTTCCGGGAAAGTATAATGTTCAAGCTGATTGCATGTCTGGGCTCCCACTACCTTGTAAGGAGCAATTGGGTATGGAGTGAGATGAGTGTGAAGTGGCTTCCACGTTGCAGGATGTTAATTTGTTAATTTTGGAGTATCCTGTGATTCAGGAAAGAAGGTGGAAAGAGGAAATGGAGGAGGATGGCAAATTGGACAGGGTAATTTATTGTGTCAGAATTGGATGGCCAGAGGAAAGGAAGGTTCCAGGAGAGTTATTAGGATTTTTTGAGGCATGAGAAGAGTTGGCAGTGGAGAATGGTATTGTTGTTAGGGGGATTGGTTTTGTGAATGTTTGTATCAATCTGTCAGTTGGTGTCTAATTGGCTATATGAGTGTGTGAGTGGGTACGTGACTGGCTATATGGGTGATTGTATGGTTGTCTGAGTACCTGGTTGGGTGTCTGAGTATCTGTGTGGGTGGGTGAAGGGGTGTGTGACTGCCTGTATGGATGAGTGAGTGGATGAGTCAGTGGATGTATGGTTAATGAGTATGTGTGAGGGGCTGTATGAGTGAGTGAGTATGTGTATATCTGTGTGGGTGAGTGGATGTGTCAGTGGTATATGGGTGAGTAACTGGGTATGTGAAAGGCAGTATAGGTGAGTGATGGGGTATATGAGTGACTGTATGGCTGAGTGAGTGAATGTGAGAGTGGCTGTATGGGTGAGAGTGTGCTTGTGTCAGTGACTGTATAGGTGAGTGAGTACAGATTAGTAGCTTTATGAGTAAGTAAGTGGGAGTGTGTGTAACTGTATGGGTGAGTAAGTGGCTGTGTGATTGGCTGTATGGGTGAGCAAGTAGGTATGTGAGTAGCTCTATGAGTGACTGACTCAGGGTGTGAGTGGCTATATGGTTGTATGAATGGATATATCAGTGGCTGTTTTAGTGAATGAGTGGGTGAGTGGGTGTATGAGTCGCTGCATGGGTGAGCGCGTAGATGTGTGTGTAGATTTTTGAATCAGTTATTGGGTGTGTAAGTACTGGTATGGGTCTGTGAATGGGTTTGTGAATGGTTGTGTGGGAGTGGGAGTTTTTATGAAAGGTTCTATGGGGTGTGAGTGGGTGTGTTATTGATTTTGTGGATGATGTCACCAGTGATGTCATTTGAGATATCATCAGTGATGTCACTGACCATGTCATGCGTGATGTAATATGTGAGGTCATAAGAAGTGCATTGCGGGGGCACGAGTTATAGTTAGCTTAACTGCTGAATTTCACTGGTTTTGTATGAGTGAAACCCAACATAAAACAAATTAAGCAGCATTTGAATGCTTTGATATCCAGTCTAACATAGTTTGGAAGACAAGAGTTAAAAATGTGGTCAAACAGGCAGCCTTCGAATTTGATGAAAGGTTATACACAGAACTTTCCAGATATGGGTAAATAACCATTTATGAACAGCTGGCTATCCCAGATTTATCTTAGAAATAATCAAAGAGAGTGGATGCTGAAACCAATACAGGGTCAAATACCTCAACCAATTCCCTGGACTGCGTTCAAAAACACAATCATCTGGCAAAATATGTTTTATGTGAGTCAATCAACCTATCTCTGATTCATTTGATTTAATTTTTTGAGACAAAAGGCATTATTTTGATGGCATTACAATGTTTGCGGTCGGAGGCAGCAGGGTGAGGGACAGTCCGATGCTTTCTGATGTGCTCCTTGAGCCCGTCGGAGGGTCACTAATCCCTACAATAGGCACCGCCGTAGGGATTACAATGTCCCTTTCCGCCTGCCCTTTCATGGTGGTTTGCCTGCCATGAAAAGGCAGGCAGAAAGTGACTTTTTTGGGCCCATAGCGGGCCCCTTTTCCCCCCTGACCCTCTGCTATGGCCCTGGGGGACAACATGTGGCAGGCACTGCATGGTGCGTGCCACACGGAGCAGGGATGTTTTTAAAGTGTATATTTTCTATTGCTGCTTGTGCTGCAGCCCGCAGCACAAGCCACAATAGAAAATATACACTTTGCGACAGCCGTGAAGGCGGTCGCATTGTAATTAGGGCAGGGGGACCGCCAACTCCTTGTCGGGCGGCCCCTCTTCCGCTATGGTGCCAGTCGGACGAGAGTCCTACTGGCATCATAATGATGCCCCATGACAACTAAACATAGAGCACTCCATATTTTCAGGAAGCTGCATGTATAAAGAGTCAAAGCATTAATCTCCTATATCATGGACTATTGTAATATTGATTTACAGTATAAATATGGATGGTTTTCTAATGATTTGGAGGATAAAATGGAATTAGGAGGCATTTCTTAGGAAAAAATAAATCAACATATCTCCGACCCATTTGATTTGTAAGCAGAGAGACCACCTTGAGGGTTGGAATCTCAACAGAGTAAATCCGAAAGGGTAGAAAAATGCACCAACCCTGTTTTAATCTTGGCGAGTTGCGCAGGTTACGAATCATGTTTCTCCTGCGGGAGAAGCATTCATTATGAAGTTCAAGTGATGATAATCAATTTGAAGACCATTATTTCTACATTCAGATTCGTAACCTGCCCAACTCGCCAGGATTAAAACGGGGTTGGAGCGTTGTTCTCCCCTTTCAGATTTACTCAGTTGAGATTCCAACCCTCAAGGTGGTCTCTCTGCTTACAAATTGGTGTGGTAAGTCTATGCACCACCGCTACTACTCAAATCTACCTTCTAACACTCACCCTTGGTATGGGAGTGTTTAGTTTCAATTGGAATTGGCTGTCCTCTGTTGTTGTCTGCTCGTCCTGAGGAAGACCCGCTTTGACGCTTCCCTAATTGCGCATATCCAGGGTCGAAACATCGGCGTTCATTTTCAAGTCTATGTCCATCAGGTCTCCTGGCCCCAAGAATTAGAAAGTTCAAATAGGGGTCACTCGAGATCATGTGTTAAAATTGGAAAGGACAGACTCCCCCTAGCTTATATATATTGCGTACCTATTTGTATGTCTTTTATTACATGTGTATAATTTCACTTAGTCACATATGTAACCTTGCTTCACTTTATTCACTTCATTTTCATGTCACTAATGCCATTTGATGTTATTGAAATTGACAGCCATACATGATTTAAAGAGTAAAAACGATTTTCATACCAAGAATCAATTTCATCTATGTGTTTTCCATCCAAAGTCTATAAAGAAATGTATTAGACTATCTTGCATGATTAATATTTCATAGGCTCAAAGCATTTGTTCTATCCGACAGAACCACTTGTAGATTCCTTCATGTATGCACAGCATCGTGGATACAACCTGTGTGGCCTCCCATCTCAACTCTCATGTTTTTATGTGTAAGACTGCTGATGGGTGGCAGGAAACAGACTACATATCAAGGGGAACTAAAAGGATGGTGGAGGTCATTCAGGGGCTAGCGCATGGTGTTGCATTTCTAGCGTGTTAAGAGGGCCTCTATCTAGGCAACAAGGATGTCTTGGAACGTCTGCAGATCTTGTAGTAGGACATTCCACGAAGCTGATATGGGGAACTTGTGCAGCTCTCTGGCTTCCTCAATGCCACTGCCTCAGCCCTTTACCACCTTAGTGTTGCAGCGCACCAATGTTGAATGCTGGGGATGGTGTCAGCCTTCCAGTGCATAGCTATGGAGTGACCTGTGATAGCAATGCTAGGTATAAGAATCAATTAGTTACCTTACGTTTTTCCCGGCTTAAATAGGCCTAGCAATATCCCTTCCATGGTGAGTATATATTTGCGCCCTGTCACTTCTGACAGCACTTCTGTAACCTCTGTCCACAGTGTTGCAGCCGCTGGGCAGCTCCAGAACATGTATTGCATGCTATCTTTGCATCTATTACCACTGAGAATGTATGATAAAAGGTAATGTATCATACCCAAATTGATTCACTGGGCATTCTTTCAAGCACTTTTGCTCCATTGTCAAACACAGCTATTAATGAAAGACTTGTGGCTCAAGAGTTCCTGGTGGAAGACTGGCCACAACATCATTTTACTATAAGATAACGTCTGTAATAGGATCCCATGTTATTTGTCTTACAGTACATTTTCACATGAGAGCTAGAATAGTGATTGGGGTAAAATGTCAGCCACATAAAGTTTTTGAGCCTTCAGGTTTTCAGTGTGCTTCTGAATTTTCTCTGCCATATTTTCTAGTCTAAATAAAATGTATAATAATTTGATTACTAGTTATATCAACAAAATCCAAAGTCCACTACAGCAGTTTTATATGGTAGGTTAGAATGGTTTTTCCAGATGTGAAGGTTTTGTCTGGCCCCTGGTCTAAATGTTTTCATATAATCAAGTCATTGCAATATGTGCTTTTATTTCTGAGGTTAATCAGTGTTTGGGATGTATTCATGCTTGCTGTTAAGTTAGAGTTGCTTGTGTTTTGGTTAGGGTGCTTTGTGACTGATGCTGCTCCATATTTAGTTTGATCTTTTAGTGACTATTTTTAAAAAGGTGTGTTTTTCTGTGTCATGCAATGTCCTTTGTCTGTGTTTGGGCATTTGATGCAGCTCCATACTGTGTGATGTAGTAAGTGTTCTTCAGTGAATGATGGGTCAGTGGTATGTATTTGAAGCAAACTCTAACTCCGCCAGGGTCAAAGAAATTGATTTTCACACCAGAACACATGATTCATTCTTTAAGGAGAACTAAGAACAAGTTGCAAGATGACTGTGGTGTGGATCATCACAGTGAGATGACTGCATCGTTGGAAGCAAGACCATTAGATTTTCTTTAACTATGCAGATCATTACAAATTAGTGATGGGAATCCATGTACTCTACCAATCCCAGTTGTCGTGCCTGTGAGAGTGGTGCTAGTTTATGGGTTGGTGTGATGATATTTTATTCTTTGATGATGCCTGGGTAATATGTGGTGACACCATAGTTTGTGCTTGTATGTTTGGGATGTTGGGCAATAAGGTGAGATTTGGCATATTATTTATCAATAGCAACATGATAAATCTCTAGTTTAGTTTTGTAAGGGCAAATGGTGCATAGAATTCAGAGACCTTTCCATAGTGTGTAGGTTTGGTCTACTGTTTCCAATGTATTATGACAGTGAATCCCTGGTGGTCTTGACAAAAAAATTAGATGTCATCTTGAAACCTAAGGAGATGGTTATAATTTCTTGATTGATTTTCTGATGTTGTTTATTGAATATGTAAAAAATGACTGCAGTAGATAATAACTGACTATAGCATCAAACACACTAAGGGCCTAATTTAGATACTGATGGTCTTACCACCGTCCCACCGTGGTGGTGGTCCCTAGTACTCCGCCAAGTCGACAGCCTTTAGCCTGCTATATTTAGATGCATGCAGGCAGCCTTGCTGTCCACGTTGACAGTGTTTACCGCGCCGCGGTCACTGCACACCACTGCTGAAGCTATGGACTCCAATGCTGGTGAATACTACTCTGTCACAGTCAAGGCAGCGGCTTCCCGCTGAGCAGATTTAGATAATACAGTTGTGCTTGCGGTCTTCTAGCGGCGGTTCCAAGATGGAATGAGTCCGTCGTGGTAGGTGCTCAACAATGCACCATCACTGTGGCCATTGAACGGATGAAAGTAATACACACCTGAAGTCCATTGGCCAAACACCTGAATACCACACTAAAAAATACACTCCATCTGAGACCATAATCCTTTGCCCTTCCACTGCCCCACAACACTTGCCAGCAGTGCTTTTCCCAGTTAAGTCAGGTTTTTTTGTTTCTTTTCCTCGTTACCTGTCCCTTCTTCTTTTTTCATTTTACACCTTGTGGTAAATTTTTTTATTTGATATTATTTCATTGCACAATGCAAGGCCACGTCCAAAATACTGAGGGTGGGCGGAGTACGCGTAGTGGCACTCTGCGGAGTTCCATGGAGATAAAAAAAAAACTCCTTGAAACTCCGCTCCACCCTCCCAAGTTCCACTCCCAATATAAAAAAAGAGAAAAAAAACCACTTACCTGCTCTTTGGCATCTCTGGGCTGCCCTCCTCCTCGCCGTGGTTTCTCCTCCTCGCCGCCGTCTTCTTTGCCAGTCACAAACCCCTACGTTTTTACGTCTTGCGTGGACTGCGCACACTGGGCCATGGGCACATTGTAGTGGGCCTAGGGATCCTGGGAGGGAGTTTGTGGGCCAGCATAGTGAGGCCACTGGGGTCCCTGCCACCCAGACCACCATTAACCAAGCCTACCATCAGTCCCAAGACATGATGGGCCAGGTACTCATCGAGCTCTGGCAGATGAATCAGTCGCATAGGAAGCTCATTCACAACTCTAATATGGGGTCCCTGACTGGGGTGTTGCTGGACATTTACACCCATATATGCAGGGCTTCCCCAGCACCATCTACCCCTTCCTGTGGTCCTACAACATCTGGCCCATCTACATCTGCCACAGGAAGGGAGGCCTGCAACTAGAAGAACCATCTGCTTCCACCCCAGGCCCTGCAACTGTGGATCCCCCCCCACCCACAGGAGAGGATGCCCATCCAGATTACCAGGAGGTGAGAATGGCAAGACCTCTGCCACCACCAGCAAGAAACCCCAACCCTGAATTCCTCCACTGTGTGCCTAACATTCACTCTATGGACTATCTCTGTACACATTTGCCTTAAGGATGCCTGTAGTATTTTGGACATTAGACGTCAAACAATTTAGGCTGTCCAACTATGGTTTCATTCATGATGACTGACTTCTTCACTTTTTGCTTGTTTTTTTCTACCATCTTTAAGTTTATCAGGATTAGTACAATAAATGTACAAGTCAAAAACGCATTGACTGTCCTTCCATCATAGCTTGAAAATGAGAAAACCCAAAAGATTGTGTAAACATAGTTAAGTTGCTAATAGGTAATGGTTATCTCATGTTCCCAAACATGACTCCCAAAAATGTCATAACATTCAATCATCTATTACTATGTTTATTCCATTTGACCAGCTCTTGCCAATAACTGCACTAACATAATCCATACATTACACTAATACTATCGTGAGACGTGTATGTGACACTGCTTTGCCCAACTAAGTAAGTGCTTCTCAAATCTGCCTCGATAACCGATGTCATTAGTATGTGTCATACCATTACAAACTGAGCATTAAGGAAAGCGTGTCCTTTCGCTTTTCAGATCTTCGAATCAGCCGGTGATAAAGAGAGTGAAAAAACAGTTTACATTTCAGCGTCCTTCATCACGCTGTGAAAGTGAGTGAAATACAATGTTTCAAAAACAGTTCTTTATTTCAAACTGTTAAGAGAAACTTAATAGCGTTGTGAATCCTTTCAATTCACAGAAATGGTCAACAACACGGAGGCAGAGAAAGCATGCCACAAACAGTAGAGGGATCAAATACAATGAGCAATATGGAGCCCCCAAGCACGAATGATTACACGAGTAAGCAGCTTAGTTATATGAACTTTTTTGATCATTTAAGTGAATTTTCCCCGGTTTTAGATTATATGAAACCATTTTCTTTTTACAGAAATGTAAATGCCATCATTAGAAGAAAACTTTTGAGTGATAACCACGAGTAAGAGTACAGGTATTTCATCCTCTTTAAACAGTTGAGAATGAAAGTAGTGTTATATAGAGAAGGGTGCAATCTCAACCACGTTCTTTTTAATTTTTCAGATTACACCAAGTCAATTTGCCCTGAAGATAATCCCTTGACAACACAGGGATCTGAAACGCGTCGGCACTTTTCAGGATACCATGAAGGCTATTTACATAATGTAGCCCTATGGCATGCTAGGGATATCGAACTAAAAAGTACATCCCACAAAGACCTTGAGCTTAGCCCCATGGTTTTAGGAACTCTAAAAAAGTCAGCAAAATAGGTGCTAAAAGAGAGTTCCTATAAAATATGAATTTTGACAAATTGTAGGTGTAATGTGACTTTTGCACTTTTGATTAATGAGATTTATTGTATTTGTTGATTGAATTGTTTATTAATGTGATTCATTCTATTTGTTTACACAAATATTTGTTTTCATCTTATGTATTTATCTGGTATGATTAACAAATGTATCGATTTATGTTCTGGCATGCATCTAAATGTTATAAAATATGTAAAAAAGAAGTTTGAATAAATGGCAAAGAAATAGCCAGGACTAAGATAAAGTACGTCTATCGGTCCGTAATCTGCTAAAATAAATAGCAGCACTCTAAATAAGGTGGCCGGATCTCATTTTTTTGAAAAACGTTTCCTACGTCCATTCTGGCCATCAATACTGGACGTAACCCAGTGTTTAAAGACTTTTAGCAAGTAAGCATTTTCTTGTTTAACCATTCTGTGTGCCTCTGCCTGTTTGTTTATTGACTGTCTGGTTTTGGAGTGACAGCGGCTGGGGATGTGCATTTACTGTAGACAGCCACTTGGGGGATTGAGGTGTGCCCGGCCCTTCCTGGGTGACTCAGAGCTGAGCTGAATAGACCTTGGCTGCATTTAGAGTAGTGGGAGGAGTTTTCTTGCATCTAAAAAGGGCCTGTCTCCCTTGCACAATGCTGTCTCCACCCCCTGTGGTCATACTGCACCAGTGAGGACAGAACCGGTTTGGACTGGGCTCAGAGACCCTTGCACAAAGAAAAACAAAGACAAAATGGGGTATAAGTAGTGGACCTTAAACCCCAGAACTTTAGATCACTTCTGGACTCAAGAGGAACCTTTGCCAAGGAGATGAGCTGGTGAGCTGTGAGGAGGAGTACTGCCCCTTTGCTGTGTGCTGTGTGGGGTTGGCCTGCAGTTGCTGCTTCTGCCAAGGAAAGGACAAAGTCCTTCGGGGGTGGTCCTGTGTAACTAGCTGTTGCTAAGAGAACCTGATTAAATTGGAGTTTGACATTGAAATGTTAAGTAGTTACAAAGTAGATCAACTCAAGCTAGTTCTGCAAGAGCTTTGGATGTCCCATGAGGAGCAACTCTAGGAAAGAGGAGCTACAAAAGGACTTAGGGGCCTGGTGGGAGGCCAGAGAAGCCTGGGAGACAGATGATGTAGGTGTGGATGGGGGTGTGTGCCAGTGGGCAGCTTCAGATTCTAGGATTTGTCTGTTGGGAGAGCAGCCACTGTGGCTGGCAGCAATCATTCTTCCAGGAATTTGGCTCCAGAGGAAATGGAGGAAAGGAAAAGGGCCAGGGAGCATGAATCAGAGGTCATGAGACAAAAGGCAGAGGAAAGCAAGAACGCTTGTGCCTTGGAAGAAAAGACGTTGCTCTTGGTAGAGGAATTGAGCATGAGAGAGCTGGACCTCAAGGCCAAACAGGCGGATTCCAGTACAAATGGTGGCAGCGTATAGCCAGTGCTTGGGGGTAAGGTATACATTCCCAACGACCTAGTGCAGAATTTCCAGAAGGGGGAGGATATTCATGCTTCGTTTGCATCTTATGAGGCAGCAATGCGTATGAATGAGGTCCCTGAGAAGAATTGGAGGGCAGGCCTGTGGAAACTCTTTGAGGACAATGGGAGGAACACCCTTGCACCTTTGAAGGAGGCGGGTGCTCTGACCTACCCCAATTTGAAGCAGGCTTTATGCCTCACGTATGGGCTCACACCTGAGCAGTACAGGGAAAAGTTTAGGTCTTTTAAAAAGCTTGACTCAAATACATGGGTGGAAAGTGTAATTCTTTATTGCAGAACACTGGATGGTTGGATAAATGGCAGCAAGGTAACTGATTACCAGGGGTTGCACAATCTGATTGGTTGGGAGCACTTGAGTAGTCTTTGTGTTCCAGAGCTGCACCAGCATCTGATGGATAGTAAGCTGACTGACCCCAGGAAGCTTGCTCAGGAGGCGGACCACTGGCCGGGTCCCAGGGTCCACAAGGGGTAGGTGAGAAACCCAGCCAAAAGTGGGCAGGGTTCCCAGCAGGGGGGGGACAAGGGGAAGAGGTTCTCTAAGGGGCCACAAAATAGTTCCCAGGTTAAAGATTCCTAAGAAGCCATGGCCCCCTAGGGGTAGGCCAGACAACTGGGGTCCCCGCAAGTGTTATGCATGTGGTCAGGAGGGTCACATGCAGAATGATCCCAAGTGCCCCAAGGCACCACCAGCGCCCACTGCTGCACTGTCACCTGGGCTAGTTAGTGCTGGGGGAGGAGTTGGTTCCTAGTGAGGGGGGGAGCCAGCTGTGATGACTCTTATCTCATTAGGAGATTGAGAGATAGAGAGATGGTCCAGGAAACCTGTCTGCTGGATAACACTAAAAAGTACCTGCAGTGGGTGACCATCAATGGGAAAAGGGTGGAAGCTCTGAGAGACACAGGAGCCAGTGTGACATCTGTCAGGTGTCAATGGGTGCCTAATGAGCAGGTCATCCCCAATGTACTTCACCGTGTAACTGCTGCAGTCAACTCTGAGTGCCTGTGTAAGGTGGTGCAGGTTCCCTTTGAGTGGGGGGGGTCTCAGGTTTCTTGAAGGCCGTTGAAAGTCCATCTGTGCCTGTTGACTGTCTGCTTGGCAATGACCTGGAGAGTTCCCCTTGGGAGGAGGTGGAACGCCAGGCTCATTTAAAGATGTTGGCTCTGCCTGAGTGGGCCTGTGCGACCACTCGGTCAATGGTAGCCAGTAGGGGTACTCAAGAGGACCTGGAGCCTGAAACAGTGGTTCAGGTGCCTACCAGAAAGAGATGGGGCAGGGGGCAAGGGAAACCCACCCCAGAAGTTCCTACGGTCCAGGAGGAGGCGGACCCTGAGGGGGGATTCCCTGGAACCTACAGGGGAACAAGTGGCTGAACTGGAAGACCTGCCTGAGCTCACCCATTGTGTTCAGGAAGGAGGCTCCTCCAGGTAGGAGTTCTATAAGGGGCAGATGGAGTGCCCTACTCTTGTTGGTTTGCGGCAACAGGCTGCAGACCAGGCAGCAGGTGGTCAGTCTGGATCACACTGGATTTATTGGGAGAATTGTCTTTTATATAGTGAGCCTAAAGTTGCTGAGCCCTGGGCAGCCTGTGTGCTGGTGGTACCCGAGTGCTACAGGACCTTCCTACTGGGCCTGGCTCATGATGTGCCTTTGGCAGGGCATTTGGAGGGCAACAAGACCCCAATGCAAAGGCACGTTGGCACACATTGTCGGTCTTGTCAGACTTGCCAGGCAAGTGGCAAGAGTGGAGGGAAGTGTAAGGGTCCACTCTAACCCTTTCCTGTGGTGAGCACCCCTTTTGAGCAGGTGGGCATTGACATTGTGGGCCCTTGGAACCCAAGACAGCCTTAGGGCAATAAGTTTATCTTGGTGGACCATGCCACCTAGTACCTAGAAGCTGTCCCTCTCAGGACAATCACAGCCCCGGTGCCACTCCTGAACTCTGGTTCTGTGTGGACCACCGTGGGCTCAATGCCATCACCAGGACTGACGTGCACCCCATACCCAGGGCTGATGAGCTCATTGATCGGTAGGGAGCTGCCCGGTACCTCAGAACGCTTGATCTAACGCCTGGGTTCTGGCAGATTGCCTTGACTGATGGTGCAAGAGATAGGTCTGTATTTTCAACACCAGAGGGGCATTACCAGTTCTGTGTCATGCCCTTTGGGTTGAAGAATGCCCCAGCCACATTCTGAGATTTGTCAACCAGGTACCGTCCTGGCTGGAGGAATTCAGCGCCGCCTACCTGGATGACATTGCTTTGTTCAGCTCCAGCTGGGAGGAACACTTGCAACACCTCTGCGAGGTGTTGAAGGCTCTGCAGATGGCATGCCTCACTATCAAGGCCAGTAAGTGCCAGATAGAACAGGGATCTGTGGTGTACTTAGGGCACCAGGTAGGAAGCAGCCAAGTGGCACCCCTACAGCCTAAGATCCACACCATTCTGGTTTGGGCCCCCCAAGACCCAGATAGAGGTGAGAGCCTTTTTAGGTCACACCGGGTACTACAGATGGTTTGTCAAGGGGTATGGCACCATTGTTGCCCCATAGACAGAGCTGACTTCAAGGAAGCAGCCAAGGAAAGTGATCTGAACCGATGCCTGTCAGACTGATTTGATGCCCTGAAATCTGCCATGTGCTCAAGGCACCCAACTTCTCCCAAGAATTTGTTGTGCAGACAGATGCTTCAGAGCATGGTGTGGGAGCAGTACTCTCACAGTTGAACAACAAGGGCTTGGACCAGCCCGTAGCTTTCATTAGTAGGAGGCTACTTCACAGGGAACAGAGGTGGAATGCAATTGAACATTTTTTGCTGTGGTCTGGGCGCTGAAGAAGCTAAGACTCTACTTGTTTGGGACTCATTTCTGGGTTCAGACAGACCACAGGCCCCTCGAATGGTTGATGCAAATGAGGGGTGAGAATCCAAAACTGTTGAGGTGGTCCATCTCCCTACAGTGAATGGACTTTATGGTGAACACAGCCCTGGTACAGAACACGACAATGCTGATGGTCTATCCAGATTCTTCCGCCTTAGTGATGAGAACTCCCAAGAGTTTGGGTAGTTCTTCCCACTTGTCAGCTGCTGGAGACATGTGTTAGAATTTGCATCTTTGGCGTGGTTTTCCCTGACTTTTTGCCTCTACCTCCTGTATTTTTTTTTTTTTTTTAAACTCTTTTTATTAGACAAGAGAATCGATACCATGCATACAGATAGGAGGAATAAAGCATCTTTACAGTATAATTACGTCTGAACATTGAATCATACAAGCGGTGACAACTGATTAAGAACTCAAGGCGTTACAGGTTCCTCTAGGGAGGGGATCTCAGGTGGAGCACAAATGTCACCTCGGTATGTGTTCCATTTATTCCAAATTGCAGACCACTTTTTGGGGCACCCACGCGCTGTGTATACTGTCTTCTCCCTAAACATGCACCAGTCCATGTCTGCCCTCCATTTAGTGAGTTGAGGCGGCACCCCAGCACCCCAGAGCTGGGCTATATTCCTTTTAGCCAGCAACAGGCCCAGCGTGACCCACGTTTTGTCCTTGCTATTTAAATCTGTGGGTTCCCACACATTTAAGAGACAGCGCTTGGCTTCAGGTCGAAGGCTTACCCCAAGAACCTCTTTCATGCACTCGTGTATTCCCTGCCAGTAACTTTGGATGTATCCACATTCCCATATGATGTGCATGAACGTGCCCTCCTGCCCACAGTCGAGACCCAGACACATACACTCTATGGAGATTCTTTAGCTGTACCAGACGCAGCCTAGAGGAAATCGCAACCTCTCGTGGGGAGGAGATCGCTTCCTGCCATTCTTCGTCGTCCAGCTCTAGTCCGTCCCTCACCCACCGTTCCCTAATCAGTATGAGGGGATCGGGCGTGTTGTTAATTAATTTCCTATATGTTAGGGAGATCGCTTTCATAGGCATATAGCCATCGAGCAGCCTGTCTTCCAGTGGCGAGGACTCTGGGGGAGAGGCACCCCTGGGAAGCTGCGCAAGCAGGGCATGCCGTACCTGTAAATAGCGGAAATACTCAGTGTCTGCTAGTTCGTACTTGTTCTTCAGGGAGGCAAATGACACCACTTCCCCCCCTTCCATAGGTCTCCTATCTTTGAGATCCCGATTAGATCTCATTTGTCGAAGCCCTTTGAAGCCCCCAGGGTGCCTAGTTGTTCAGCGTCCCACAAGGGAGTGGCGAGTGTGAGCTTCTGTTCCCATTCCAGGCTTCGATTCGCTGCCCGCCAAACTTGTTTGGTTGGCCCTGTTAAAGGGAGCTTGCGCGTTCTAGAGTAGAGGGCCCTGTTGTAGTTACCCCCAGGAAGCAGCCATTTGTCCATTCTATACACCGGGTCCTCCGAGCATCGATATGTGCAGTGGTTAATTGCAGCCAGGTGGGAAGCCCAATAGTATTTGCTTATATCTGGAAGACCGATCCCCCATCATACCAGCCGAGAGCTAGCTTCTGCAAAGCTATTCGGGGTCTACCGTCCCAAAGGAGTTCCCTCTGAAGACCCTCCACTTCCTTAAAATAGCGCGCTGGGATCAGATCTGGGTAGTTCTGCACAGCATAAAGGATGCGCGGCAATGACATCATTTTGAAGAGAGCTGCCCTGCCCAGCAGGGAGAGGGGGAGCGCCCTCCAATGTGCGACATCTTGTTTCAGTCCCCGAAGGGGGGGGAGCAGGTTTCGGTCATATCGAGTCTTGGGGTCCGCCGAGATGAAGATTCCCAAGTACTGGAAGCCCCCTTCAGCAATCTGAATCGGACAGTTGTTGGGCAGACGCAGAGGATCACCACTGAGGACGTACAGCTAGGACTTGGCCCAGTTTATTGTATAGCCAGAGTATCTCCCAAAGATGGCAAATATATCGAGGACTGCGTTGAGCGACGACCTGGGGGAGGCCAGATACAATAGGATATCATCCGCATAGAGGGAAATGCGGTCCTCCCAGGTCTCAGACCACTTGAGACCCCGGATTACCGGGTTTCTGCGGATCCATGCCGCCAGGGGCTCGAAGGAAAGAGCAAACAGCAGCGGCGACAACGGACACCCCTGACGTGTTCCGCGACTCAGTGCAAACACCTCAGATTTCTTATTGTTGACCACTACTTGCGCCAAGGGTTCGGCGTATAATATAGCCGCATCCAACCTATGAATTCGGGCCCAAAACCCATCTTTGCCAGGACTGCGAACAGGTATGTCCACTCGATAGTGTCGAACGCCATGGCGGCATCCAACAAGACCACCACTGTGTCCTCATGGATCGTCCCGATTCTCCCCAACACCCCGTGCAATCTCCTCCGGTTCAATGCGGTGTTCCGGTTGGGCATAAAGCCTGATTGGTCAGGGTGTACCAGTTTGCTAATAACCTGGGTCAAGCGGCTCGCCAATAGCTTGGCCAGGATCTTGGGTTCAGCGTTCAAGAGGGAAATGGGTCTGTAGGATGAACACCTGTCTCTGGGTTTGCCATCTTTGTATATTGTGACTAGAGTTGCTACCCTTTGATCCCGGGGAAGCAGACCCGTCCTCCTACTTTCTTCAAACATTGCCCGCATATGCGGCGCCATGGCGTCCGGCTTGAGCTTATACAGTTCAATCGGGAGGCCGTAAGGACCCAGCGCCTTCCCAGATTGGAGATTTCTAATTGCCTGCGCTATCTCGTCATTAGTAAAGGCGCTATCCAGGGACTGCTTTTCCTCAGGGGACAGGGTCGGGAGTCGGATGTCTGAAAGCATTGCTCGTGAGTCTTCCTCAGACAAGGAGGAGCCCGCCCGGTATACCTGCCCATAGTGCTCGGCAAACTCGTTGGCGATCGCCTGTGGATCTGTTATTGTCTCACCGCTAGCATCCGAGAGTTCCGGTACTAATCGACTAGCCAGCTCCCTCCTGTCCAGCCATGCTAGGAGCTTCCCGGCCTTATCACCCAAGTCGTATATCCTGCCCTCTTTTACCCTGCCCAACGTTTTGGCCATATCAGTAGCCAGTAACTTGTACTCCTCCCTCTTGAGTTTGAGCTCATGCATTACCTCTTACGTGGCTGCTCCCTGACTATCGTCCTCCAATCGGAGGACCTCTGCTTCCAGACGGACCAGGACTTTCACCTTCTCTTTTCACACCCCTGCAATGAGCGTGAGCGCCTGCCCCCTCAACACGGTTTTGAACGCTTCCCATATGGTTCGATGCGAGGTCACGGATCCTACATTGTCCGCAAAGTAGTGGTCTATGGCTTGAAGTAGGGCCTTTTTAACCACTGGGTTCCAGAGGTACCAGGGGTTGATCGGCGCGACCTTCCCTACCCTTATTTCATGTAGGACTGCCTCCACCCAGATAGGAGAGTGGTCTGATATACCCCTCGCTAAATGTCATATCTCGCGTACGCTGCTCACCTGGGAAGCCGGCATGAGGAGGTAGTCTATGCGGGAAAGGCTGTTGTGTGCCCCTCAGTGAAAAGTGTATTGGAGACTCTGTGGGTGAAGTGCTCTACACACATCTACCAGGCCCATTGCTTCCACAAAATCGGGAAGCCACTGTTGTGAAGGTCCAATATTTCGTGGGGGATGACGGTCTAGTGTTCCCGATACCACTGCATTAAAGTCTCCACCCGCTATGAAATATCCCTCTGGAAACGAAAGCATGACAGCCCCAAGGTCCTTAAGCGAACGGCCCTGCAGGCCCGGTGGAACATATACGGACATCAATGTCAGTGTTGTCCCCTCCCACTGCCCGGTGATGGCTGCATACCGACACATAATGTCAATCCAAGTGCGTTGTATTGAAAGCGGGAAGGTCTTCTTTAGCATAATGCCTACCCCCCTGGATCCCGCAGTGAAACCCGAGTGCGCTGCCAGTCTGCAACCCCATCTATTCAGTGCCTGACACTAGTTCCCAACTAGGTGGGACTCCTGAAGGAACACCAAGTCAGGGGAGTGCCGGTTGATGAGCTGCAGTACTATGCATCGCTTAACTTTGTCCCCCAAACCATTGACATTCCAACTCAGGAGTCGTATGCTCTTATCCCACTGCGTATTCATCAATGCCGTTGATTCCTCCCTTTGTCTACGGAGAGATAGTATCTTCATCTCTGAACTTACAATGAACACTCCCCCCCAACCCAACTTCCCTCCCTCCCTGCTCCCCTGCACTTTGGGCGTAAAACTGCCCATCCAACAACTATGCAGAGTGCCTGTTGTCCAACTTTTAACTAATAGAAGTAAACTGTGGGGGTGGACAGCTCCGCCACCCCGACCCTCCCGTGTGCATAACAATAGACACCCTCCGAGATGGGCCCCACACCGACAATAGTCTGCCGAAGGGCAATCAGCGCCGGCGTCCAGGACAGACATCAGGCAACTAGCTTCACCATCCCTCCCCAACCAAGAAAGGATATACGAGTGGATCCGGCCAGACCATTCAAGAGTACGTTACCAGCACAGCAGTCATTACGGTGTAATCCGGTGGCAGGGTCCACTCATCTGGCGTTGTGCCCATTCGCCCCCCTCTAACCCTCCAGCCAGTCAGCAGCCTCTTCAGGACGCTCGAAGAACCATGCTTTGCCCTCCGCCTCCACGCTCAACCGAGCCGGGAACAGCATGGCGTACTTCATGCCTCTGTCACGCAGTTTCTTCTTCACTTCCAGGAATGATCTCCTACCTCCTGTATTTTTGTTGAGGTGCTGGATTTAGTTTTTGCTGGCTTAGCTGCTTTGGGCACTTGGCCACTGCTGATCAGTGTCAAAGTGCATGTGTAATTGCTATTGCAATTGGTTCTCCCTGATTGGCACATTTGATTTACTGGTAAGTCCCTACTAAAGTGCACTGACTGTGCCATGGCCTATAAATGAAATGCTACTAGTGGGCCTGCAGCACTGATTGTACCACCCACATGAGTAGCCCTGAAAAGGTATTTCAGACCTGCCACTGCAGTGTCTGTGCGCAGTTTTAAACTGCCATGTCGACCTGGCAAGTGCACTCACTTGCCAGGCTCTACCCTTCCCTTTTCTCACATGCAAGACACCACTCAGGTAGGCCCAAGGCTATGATGTGCCTTTGGCAGGGCATTTGGAGTGCATGGACAGGATGCAGAGTATGTGAAAGGTAGGGCATGTACTGGTGTGTGTGACATGTCCTGATAGTGAAATACTGCCAATTTCATTTTTCACTATTGTAAGGCTATCTGTCCCATAGGACAGAATAGGAGATACATCTTACAAGTATAACTTCCCATTGGGACAAGATAGAAGAATAAAGATTAGGCTCTCTGAACTCAGCATTTAATAACACATCATTTAGTAAAGATGGTTTTTAAATTGTGTGTTGGAAAATGTCGTTTTCAGAAAGTAGGCATTTTCTTGTTTAACCATTCTGTGTGCCTCTGCCTGTTTGTGTATTACTGTCTGGTTTTGGAATGACAGCGGCTGGGGATGTGCATTTGGACTGGGCTCCAAGACCCTTGCACAAAGAAGAACAAAGACAAAATGGGGTATAAGTAGTGGACCTTGACCCCCAGAACTTTAGATCACTTCTGGACTCAAGAGGAACCTTTGCCAAGGAGAAGAGCTGGAGAGCTGTGAGGAGAAGTACTGCCCCTTTGCTGTGTGCTGTGTGGGGTTGGCCTGCAGTTGCTGCTTCTGCCAAGGAACGGACAAAGACTGGAACTTTGCTGAGAACCTGCTTGAAGAAGAGTCTCCAAGGGCCTGTGTGTGCTGGCCTCCTGATCTGAAGTCTCAGGGACACAAAGACTTCACCTCCAGCTCCCCTGAACTCTATTGCTGAGAGTTCTGACCCGCCAGGAGGTGCCTGTTCCAGTTTTGGGCCTCTGGATGTTGTTACTGCTGTTGGGAGCTGAAAGAAACTGAAGAAACAGAGACAATTGACGCATCGCCCTTCTTGAAGCTGTTTTCCCGACACAGCACTACTGTGGGGGAAAAATCTCCACGCCCAGGTGCCGTGCTGCTGCAGAGAAGACGCAGCGCCTGCCTAAAACTCCAAGAACCAACGCATTGTGGGATCGCGGCTGAAGAAACCGATGCATCGCAGCTTGCTGCATCCGCATTGATCGCCAACGCATTCGGATTTCCACGCATCGCATCTGTGCGGCAAGTTTTCCCCGACGCATCAACCGCAGACCAGAACCGTTTTGGAATCGATGCATCACTTCGCCCTACAGTCCAGATTCGACGGATCACTTCTCCTGCGTGCAGCAAAAGTGTTGCATCACCTCCCCAAGGACTCAGGAACTGACGCATCCCTTTGTTTTTCCACCCTTCCCTTCTCTGAGGCTGTTTGGCCTTGTGAATTTTGACGCATCTACAGGTACTTTGTGTAAAATCATGCATTCATAGTTTCCTATGGACCAAGTTGCTTGAAACCTTTTAAAAGTCATATTTCTTATTACATGTATGCTGGATATTTGTCATTTTGGTCTTGTGTTGGTTTAGATAAAGATAACTTATTTCTCTAAACTGGTGTGGTGTCCATTTGTGGTGTTATCACTGTATTACTGTGTGTTTTGAGTACAAATACTTTACACATTGCCTTTCAACTCGTGCCAATCTACCAAGGGGGTGAGCAGGGGTTATCTATAGTGTGTATCCCCCTTACCCCGTCTAGAAGCAAGGGTCCCTACTTGGACAAAGGTACCTACCTCTGCCAACTAGAGACCCTCATTTCTAACAAAAGGGCACAAGCAAATCTTTGCTTTTAAAAGTTAGGGGACAGCTGTGTTCATGTGACATCAGGATCACCAGGCTACAAATAACAGGGTCTGACAATGATCAGTGCTTAGTCAGGATAATGGGCCAGGCTGGGGCTGAGTCACAGGGACAAACAATTGAAGTACTGCGGTACATCTTTCATAAACATATATCCTTGCCAGGTCAAAATTTGAGGTGTGTTTAAAAATATGCCTCTGAATTCTTTTAAATGGATGACAGTTGAAAGGGAGAGTCACCTAATTCATAGAACTAACACTTAATTTCATTGTTCTCCCATTTCAAAGTGTGTCATGTCCAAATTGTAGGCCCCTTACTCACAGAGGCCACTCTTCACTGTGCTATAAGTAAATGTGTTTAGCCTTCAGTAGTTCACAATCTTTTGCACTGATCAGAAGTAGGTCACATCACAGAATATTTAGGAGCCCCCTGGGCTATATGATGTCACAGGCCTATATTGGAGGGTTCAGACCATGAAATGGGAAGAGGGTAGGCAACAGGTCAGTACAAAAGTGTATATTAAAATATTGGTTTTGGTCAGCATGTGACAATACACATGTTGTATGCTAACGTATAAGTTATGCTATTAATAGATGTGGAAAATTTCTATACATCAATACAGACAAACAAAAAGTCACTAAACCATTTGTTTTACTTTCATTTCTTGTATCCATTTAGGCCAACGCCCATCAGAAGAGGTACATAAGGAAGGCCTTCGCTAGGAAGGTGTGGACCATGGGGGTCTACAAGCGGTGCAGCATCTATTACCACAAGAGGTGGAAGGACCTACGTTGCTGGACCCGAAAATCAGTTGAAGTTCAGCTCAGTCAGTCCTCCCAATGTGTGAGGCACACCCAGCACCCTGACCCCCTAATGGCTTGCGTTCTTGTGGTGGCTTATCCAGAGGTTGATGGACAGCTGAGGGCCCAACAGCAGCAGCAAGGGGAAAAGTTCTCATCAGAGTTTCACATGTTACATGACTTATTTTTTGTTACAGCCAAGAGTTTTCACATCAACATTAAGGGTGACCCATGTCCAATGCACAAGAAGAGTTCTTGAGGGTGTAAATTTGCACAATGTGTATGATGATGAGGTTTGTCTATTAATTTGTTGGAAAGGATCCCACCTGATTCCTGTTCACATCCAATGCACTGTTCTGAGCAGACACATGGCTGCCTAAACTCCACATGAACATTGTGTTGTTTGATGTCATGAGGGACAGTTGTACCAAACAGGCCAATAGTGTTTATTGTGTCAGGTGTGATGTTCCTTCACTTATGTGGATGATATAATGATAGCCCTATTACATGTGACATAGCATACTAGGCAATTATGAAACAGTACATGTACCAAACATCAAATTGGTAAGTTGGGATTCTACCCAAACAAGAATGAGCATGTGATCCAAAATGACTAGTGACATCAGTATTTTTGGTTACCTTTTGGAATCAAAACATATCCAAATTGTGTTTTGCATCAAAAATACTGTTTAATACATGTCAAAAGTGAGAAAATTAGCATGATGTCTAATTCCGTCACAAATATGTGTGTGTAAGTCAGTGTGTTTTTTGACAAATAATTGTGATAGGCATACACAATTTTTGTGGAAACACAGTCATCAATGTGTACACATTGATGACAGAGTAACACACACCCTAAAGCATTTCTCAGTGTCCTCTTTCATGTCCAGATGATGAGACAATGATGGAGATAAATGGCAAACTTAAAGGGATTTTGCAAGATGGAAAGTTCCACTACATAAATGCAGGAGTATCAAATAAGGAAAACTCAAAATCAGGCCAAACTCATGACTTATTAGGCAACTGTCTAAATGCATCAAGGTGTAATGTGTTGAATATTGTGATTTGTATGTGAGTGTTTGAAGTAAGTATTATATAAGAATTAGTTTCTGCAAAAACAACTGTGATGTTCTAAACATTTTGCACTACAGTGAAAGCCAGTATTATTTTGTGAAAAAATGTCCCCAAGACTCAACAAACTTCAAATGACTATAAGTATTTGGGAGTGAAATGTGAAAATATTTTTGCTCTGTACTGTAGTGCATTAGAAATATTTCAAGGGCTATGTATTTATTATTTCAAGGGCTATGTATTTACTTATGCTGTAGAAGTTATTTGTCAATCCCTCCAAATCTTTGTTTCTGACTGTCTTCAACAGCCTATGTATCTACATAGTATGTGATACATTGCTAAGCTACTTCAGTACACAATTCAGGTATAATGTTTGACAACTGACATTTACTTTAGTGACTTGGAGTAAGTGTTATCATTGGGAAATGCCCCAAAAAGGTAAATTGCTTTCCATTTATGCTTATATAGGTACAACATTGCAGTATTTGTTGACACCCATTTATTCATATTTTACTTTTTGAGAATGAACAGTATGAAGATTTTAGGGCCTTGTGAACACACTGTACAAAGGTTGATATCCTTTTTGGTGAAATCAGTTCACTATTCTTAACTACAAAGGCCAACCATTCAGAGGTGTGAAACAGTTCCTGGAGATACATAATGATGGATATGAGACAATATCATACATGATATAGGAGCTATCATGGAGAATGACATAACTGTGACCAAATGTTTTCTGAAAATGGTGCGTACATGCATGAGCTTATGCTAATTTTCAAGCAAAGTTTGAGAGCCTTGAAGCAGGTGAAATCTGAAATCTTGGAAACTGTTTTGTGATCGCGGGTCATGATCAGTGTTGTTTACACAACTTCAATAAAACAATTGTACATGTTATTTCAGGATTATCCGGGGCAGGTAAAGGATAAGGTGTCAACATCAGCGGGGAAGCAGCTGGCTACAGTGGTTCTGATGCTCACACCACTGACACCGAGGGACCCAGTGTCCCGGAGGGTAAGGGGAGTGTAATGAAGGCCACCAGCAACTCTACATCTTCTTCAGAGGCCTTCTTCAGCGTGAAAACCTTAGTGGTGGCGGACCCTACAGCATCTTTTACACCTGCATCATTGTCCACAACCCAGAGTACCATCTACACCCTCCCTCTTGCCCCCCACCAAGTTAGCCAAACCCACCTCCCTAAAAGGGGGGCACCTTCTTTGCTCCTGGCACCTCATCCCCTGCCCCTCTCCCCCTGGCTTCGCTGAGTGAGGAGGCTATTGACCTCCTCAGGAATATCTCTGTAGGCTAGACTCCACTACTGAATGTCATCCAGGGGCTTGGCTGCCAATTGCAACAAATGGTAGCCTACCTGGAAGGCACTCACAGTACAATGTCTGGCCTACAGAGGTTTCTTCAAGGTCTAGCCTCCTCACTGACCGCAGCCTCCCAGCCATCCCAACCTTGTGTCCCACCTTCTGCCCTGTCCCCATCCAAATGACCTATTCCCAGATCTGTCCCAAGCATAGTCACACCTTTGCAAGCACCCACTCACACAGACTCAAGCAGCACACCCACACGCAAACACAAACAGCACAAAAACACAGACATGCATTCAGGCAGTCACCACTCCCAACTCCTGTACAACCACAGACAATGCACCGACCACCACAGACACATCCACCACCACCAGCATACCCAAGACACTGTACTCACCACCACAGACACATCTACCATCACAATCACAGCCCCAGACACCGCACCCACCACCACAGACACATCCACTACCAAACGCATAGCCCCATACACCGTAACCACCACCACAGCCACATTCACCACCACAAGCACACCCCCAGACACAGCACCCGCCACCACAGCCACATTCACCATGACCACAACCAGTACTTCCACAGCACACACACCCACAAAACAAAAAAGCCCACACTCAACCATACAACACACACCAACAAAGCAAGACACACCTAAACATTCACAACATGCACGAGACCCACAGACATCTGCACCCTCAACAGGTACATGCATAACAGACACATCTACTCCCTCTACCTCCCAACCTCAACTCCCTCCCAACCATCCTACCCTTTTTCCCTGTAAGAGACTTCTGGTTGCCCTTGCCCTGAGCCACGTCACGCCCACCCCTTACAAATTCACACTTAATCCTTCCACGCCCAACCAATACCTTCCACATCCCATTCCACCCCTCAAAATACAGAACCCACCCCTACTTCCCCCCAAGTTACCCCTAAAAAGGCAAAGACCCCATCCCAAAAGCAAGACCACCCTTCCCAAAACCACACCCCCTCCCAAACCCAAGACCACCCCTCCCAAAACCACCCTCCAGTCCCAAACCCAAGGACACCCCTCCCAAATCCAAACACCCCCCTTCCAAGCAACATCTTTTAGGTGCTGCTCTGCCCACTAGATGCCTCTTCCCAGGGAGGTTCCCCTGGCAGTGCAATTGAAGGTAAGCCGAGTGCCACAGCACACCTGTGCACAAGACTTTGTGGACACTATTTGGACTGGCATTTGCCTTGTTAAAAACAAATTGAGAGAGTGATCTCATTGTGAATAAATCACAAATTTTCCTCTCACAAAGTTTGCCCTGGCATTAATTTTTCTTTGTAATTGTTTGATTCCTAGCAATGTTTCAGTGTAAAACATTTTCCGTTAGCATGATGGCAGAAATTACTACAAACTTTTTAATTGTCTACTATGTTAAGTGCATACACTGGTTTACATGGTATGTGATGGTCATTTGAATTTGGTGCAGCCATTCAACATAGTAGTGGACAGTTGCACCAACAAATAGATGTTGAGACATTATTTAAGGATATTTTACTACAGGTGTGTTTGTTTCACATTGATTACTGATCAGAATGTACACATATACATTGCACCTTGTAATATTATGTGTAAATTGAAATTTTATACAATACAGAACTTGCACAACACAAGGGGAATGCTACATGGATGAATATGTAGAGTGCCTCAAATTTGGGGACTGCCGTTGATTTTTCAGGTAATCTACGAGGCGAGGGCTACAGCATGTTTAGTGCAATTTCTACATGAGGTTACATTGCACTTATCCCAATGATGTGTGATTCATATGTTTTTATTGTGACAATTTTCGTACTTTATTTATATCTAGATGATGAGTTTTTGACTTTTGATTTGATATCCATTTTTGTGCAAGTGTCCATTATTTGGAAGGCAGCTGGCACCAAATTTATGAACACAGTGTCATTATACCGGTGTGTTAGTTTAAATTTCTTAAACATCAACATTAGAGATATATGCATTGCACATTGGTATGCTATTGCTTGTGTGAATCCTTTAATAATGCATGAGTCCTGAGCATATGTGAACAGCCAAGTGAAAAAGGTAACAGGTAATGTCGAACGTTACCTTTGGTTCCGGCGTCGGCGGTGTTGATTTGCATCGTTATCAGTCAGCAGCAGCAGAGGCAGTACATGTAGGAACGGGTCTATGGCAGTAAAGGAAGTGGGAAGGTGTGCAAAGGTGAGTCACTGCCTTATACGTGTTCCATTCCGCCAACTCAGGTGTGGAGGTATTCTCGCCATAAGCCCATCAGCGGGAAGGTACATCGTGATTGGCACAGCGGAGAAACTGGCCGCTTTTGCCTATCCTGCAGTCAATGCAGCCGAGCCTTCCTGGCGGTGAAAACAGGACTGAGGCGGTCTTTCATCTAAGCAATAGCCAACATCTAAATAGGGCGGACGGACCAACAAGTCTGCAAGCGGGAAGACTGTCGAAAACGCGGCAGCGGGACCCAATCCACCAAGATCTAAATCAGGTCCTTAGTCTTGTTAATTAATGTAAATTCACTGGCAGCATTCAAATTAAACTTTTAGCTCAGATGTAGGTGTATGACATTTTCTGTCAAAAAATATTTAAAGCGTTCCAACTTAGTCAAAGAGTTTCTCTTCTAATTTTCTCTTTGTAGACTGCTCTAGCAATTTAATTATGATAAGCTACATTATGCAGGTTATTAGGCTAACTACTGATGACTTGACATTCTTGTAGTAAGTTATTAGGTGTCATCTTTTTTTATTTTTCACTCTCACTTTAAAGAGTAGTTGTATTGTGTAGATCCATGGACTCTCAATTTTTATTCTTTTACCCGGCCTTTTACATTAGATTCCATGCACCTAGCCCAAAGGTACAAAACATAAAATATGATGAGACATGGGAGGATCGTGGTCCTGTAGTAATGGTGGTATCACCAATGCTGGTACTGCATCCTTTAGAATTGTAGAGCAGTTCCTGGCACTACATCAGTGCAATATCTCCTGTGGTTTTTCTGTGCCCTGAATCTGTTGTTGTATTTACCAGGCTAGTTCAATGAATATTTTGCATAGTTTGGTAGAGAGAGTAGGTTCAGAGTTCTGGAGTGCTGGACACATCACCCATGGTAATTCTAGTTCCTGGAACGTTTGTATGTCACAACATTGACAGCAAAAAATATTGTGATGTCAAAATTTCTGGTGTCATAAAAGCCGCAAAAATAATATTACATTTACATACCTATAATGAAAAAACATATGCCACCAATTCTACAACAAAAGTATAGTAGTTTAAAAAACAAACAATAAACTTAACCAAAATATCAACTTCAGTAACACAATGTGAAAAATATTAAAAGGTTTATAAAAAATTAAAATATACATAAACCAAATGAATTTTAAAAATGTATTTTATTAAAAAATACCTAATACAATGCTTGATTCAGTGAATTAAAAAATGGATTTATGTGTGTGATTTAAAAACATGTTGTAGCAAAAACCACTTGCAAAAAAACATTTAGGGGCTGATTACGATGTCAGGCGGAAAGCCTCTTCCCGACAGTCGGAATCTTCTAGACCGTGTCGGATCCCCTCCAACCGACTCAGTCGGTTTACAATCCGACCGACCGATTATGATGTTCGAGGTCGGTTTGTAAACCGCACGGTCTTTCTGAATAGGTTCCGACCGGCTCTCAGGGAATCCATGTCAGTCGCCCCCGCATCGTACAGCTCTATGGATTGTGTTTCCGACCGAGCGATTACGATGTCAGTTTCCAAAAACCTTTCCGAGTCGGCCTGTCGACACGAAAAGGCTGTCGGAAAAGTGACTTTTGGGGCCCCTAGCAGGGCCCCCTTCATCCTGCGGCCTCCAGTAGGGGCCGAGGGGGTACCTAAGGGACTCCCCCGTAAAACCCGTCACTGTGTGGCAGGCACCATGGGTTTCCTGCAACAGGGTGCAGAGTTTTTGCACACCCCCTATTTCCCCATAGGAGCCTGTGTTGTCAGGCGGAACAAGTGCTCCCATAGGAGTCAATGGGAATCCGACCGAACAGTGGGGCCTATTACGATGGCAGTCGGAAAACCTCCCCGACCGCCATGGTAATGGGAGAAGACCGCCCGCAAGGCCCGCGACATAACCGCCGGTCGCATTACGATGTTCCATGCTCAAAATCCGACCGCTGCGGTTGGATCGCGGGCTCTAACATTGCGGCGGTTGCTGATGCACGCAGCACCGCCGCGATGTCAAAAGGAGCATGTCCTGCATTTCCCTGCACTGCGTGGCAGGCACTGCACAGTGCCTGCCACCTGGTGCAGGGAAATGTAGGTGGGGACCATGGGTACCCCCCCAGTGCACCCACACCCCCCCAACACATTGGGGGCCCGCAACGGGCCCCCGGAAGACACACACCGCATGCCTTTCAATGGCGGTCTGACCGCTGAGGAAAGGCTGGCTACCGCCGGCATCATAATCCTGCCGTCGGAACCTGCTCTGCACCGCCACCATTATCCCAGTCCTGCTCCGTCCGCCAGGCAGGAGTGCGGATGGCAAACGGCGGTAAAGCGGCAGTCGGAATTTCCCACCACCGCCATCCTAATGTGACCGGCGGTTTTCCTGGTTGCGATGGCGGGCGGATGTCCACCGCCGGTACGGCAGGTGCCACTGCCGGCCCGGCGGTGGTCATCCGACCGCCATCGTAATAGACCCCAGTGTTCGGTCGCATCGTAATTGGTCTGGAGGAACCGCCGACCATGAGTCGGTCGGTCCTGATTCCGAGTCGGTGTTGGGAGGAGGAAACTCTGACCGACATCGTAATGAGGCCCTTAATTAAAAAAAGTAGCAACTTTTTACACATATTAATTTATTGTTATAACAAAAAATAGATTAAGTATTAAAAATAAAAAAATGCATTAAACGTTAATAATTTTAAAACAAATCCAAAATAAAATAAATTTGTTAATAAATGTAAAAATATAGAAATAAATGAATATATCTAAACACATTAATAATCTAGCAAACCATTTTTAATGTTATGAATAATCAATGTAAAAATAATATAAGCATAATTATTTAAAAATTCAAACTACAGCATAACAAAATCACCTTAACAAAAAAAATGGTAATAAAGACATTATTATAGACAATCGTACAAAATATTTTGGAAAACAAAATTGTGGTAACTGCATATATATATATATATATATATATATATATATATAGTAGGGTTGCATTAACTATTTTAAATCCAATCCTGCTAACAGCTGAGAAAATACGTATATTTGAGAGGTGTCAGATATATTACTCTTGCACCAGTCCCGCAAACATTCGGGGAAGTACATAAAATTGGAAGGTTGGCGTGAGGTCAAATATAATACTCTAACAATAGTCCTGCTAATATTGGAGAATGTGCGTACATTTAAGGGGGTAAGATTTACTATTCTAATTCCAGTCCTACTAAGATTAGGTAAAGTGCATTTATTTGGGGAAGGGTGGTATACTTACTATTCTAACTTGAACACCAGAACCATTGGAAAAGTGCATACATTTGTAGGTGTGATTTTCTATTCTAACTCCAGCCCAACATTAGTTGGGGAAAGTGGATGCATATGGGGAGTGTCCGATTTTTTGTTCTACTACAGAAATTGAGAAACATGCAGACAATTGGAGGTGGGCTCTGATTTAGTATACTTAATATAGTCCTACAAATATTTGAAAAAAAGAGGTCAGATTTACTATTTACTATTCTCCTATCTTTGATTTACTATTCTCACTCCAATCTAAATTAAATAGGTGGGGGCAGATTTACTGTTCGAACTCCTGCCCTACAAACATTGGGGGAAGTACTTATATTTAGGTGATTGAGAGTTGGTTTTCGAACTCCAGCCCAACATAAGTTGTGAAAACTGCATATTTGGGGTGTAACGGGTACAGTATACTAACACAAGTCCTACTAACAATGAGGAAAGTTCATATATTTGGGGGTCAGATTTACTGTTGTAACTGCAGTCTAACATAAACTGAGAAAGAAACATAAACTGAGAAAAATGCATTTATTTATTGTTCTAAATCTAGGCCTACTGTCATCAGGTAACGTGCATATTCCTTTTTGTAGGGGGTAGATATACTACTGTAAACCATGTCCCACAAATATTTGGAAAAGTGCATACATTTGCGGTGGATGAGATTTACAATTCTAACTGCACCCCAATATAAAATAGGGAAAGTGCATAGAATTGGGGGGGTGAAGTGGGGGGGCATTATTGATTGTTCTAACTCCAGTCATGTTATTATTGGGGATAGTGCACATATATATATCTGGTGGTAGTTGGGGGGGTGCGGAGGTCAGATTTACTATTTTAATTCCAGTCCTACTAACATAGAGGAATATGGACATATTTGGGGGGTTAGATTTACTATGGTAACTCTAGCCTAACATAAACCGGGAAAAGTGCATATATTTACTATTCTAATTCCAGGCCTACGAACATTAGGTAAAGTCCATATATTTATTTTTTGGAAGGGTAGATTTAATTGCTCTAAACCAAGTACCACAAACATTGGGAAAAGGGCATATGTTTGAGGGGGTGAGATTTGCTATTCTAACTCCAGACCAACATAAAGTGGGGAAAGTGTATATATTTGCGACCCGTATTGGCTGTATATATATATATATATATATATATATATATATATATATATATATATATATATATATATATATATATATATTTATGAATATATATGTAGTGGGAGTGGGGGGGTCATATTTACAATCATAAGTCTAGTCCTATTAACACTGGGGAAAGTCTGTGTTAGTCCTGTCAGCCTTAAGTTGGTCTTACCCCAAACCCTTTGGCGCTTCCTTTCATTTTTGCTGAAACTCATCTTTGTTGGCCTTAGGACTCTGTGCACATTACCACTGCTTACCAGTGCTAAAGTGCTTGCGCTCACTCCCCTAGACATGGTAGAATTGGTCTACACCTGATTGGCATAGTTAATTTAATTATAAGTCCATTATAGAGTAGTATACCTTATACCCATCGACTATAAATTAAATGCTACTAGATGGCCCTGCAGCACTTATTGTGCCACCCACTTAGGTAGCCCCTTAAAACATGTCACAGGGCTGCCTTTGCAGCCTGAATTCAGATTTAAACTGCCAATTTGACATGGCAACATAATCCCCTAGCCACGCTTCAAACTTCCCATTTTATTGCATATATCACACCTAAGGTAGGCCCTCGGTAGCCCATAGGGCATGGTGCATTGTAATAAAAAAGTTGAACATCTACATTTTAAGCTTTACATGTCCTTGTAGTGAAAAACTCTTAAATTAATTTTTTTACTACTGCAAGGCCTACCTATCCCGTAGGGCAACATTGGGTTGCCTTATTATTCTGATAAGTGCTAACGTTTGATTGGAAACAGGTAAGCATTTCATGTTTGGTATCTATGAAATTGTAATTAACAATGCTCTTTATTGGTAAAGTCAGATTCTAAATTATTTTTTTGAAAATGCCACATTTAGAAAGTTGGGAATCCCTGCCCTTTGCTATTTGGTGCTTGCAGCCTGTCCTAGGTTACATGACTGGGTGTAGTTGGCAATTGCACTTTGTTAATTCCTCCCAGACAGTCATTAGGTATGCCTGAATGGGACATATGCTGGCAGGATGGGGGTTGCGCTGAGCACACCCCCAATTCCAACTGATTAGGCTGTGCTCTTCCTTCACAAAGAGGACTTGTCACCACTGCATTGTCCCTGCAGCCAGATTGGGGACTGGGTAGGAGAGTCAGGAAATTCCAAGCACTTCAAAGGAAAACCTCTAGCAACTTCTCCTACTTCAAAGAAGGCACCAGGCGTAAAAAGGGGACCCTCAGAACCAAACTTCAATTCACTTTCTGGACCTGTTGTAGGGCTCTCAGAGGACTACCTGCTGCTGTGGCCTGCTATGTACTTCACTAGACGGCTTTGCTGCACCTGAAAGGACTTCTTTGCTGCCTGGATTCTGCCTTGAACCCTCAGAGGCCTGCCCTGCTGCTTGAGCCCTGATTCATCATTTGAAGCCAGGAGAAGCAGAGTGAACAAAGGCCTCAGGGTGACTCAAACATTTAGATTGCTGGACTACTGATCAGACCTTCAGGGACACAAAATTTCCCACTATTTTCAACCCGCACCTGGACCCAGACAGAGTGAGTCTCGAACATCCAAGTGTTGCCCCCCCCTAATCCTAGACACTATGGGGCCGATTCCGATTCGGGCCGGAAAACCTACCGACCGACTCGGAGCCGGAATAAATACCGACCGACACGTACCGGTGCAGCCCGACCCGCAAAGTACGATGAAAAGCGTGCTAAATCCGACCGACTCGTACGGAACACAAGCCGACCGAGCCGCGCGGAAAACAGCCATCCGGCCGGAAAAGCACGTGAAACGAACCGACCGACACGCACCAGGAAGAATCCCGAACGAAACGTACCCGCGAACGCTGACCCGCCAAGTACGATGCAACGCGTGGAAAACACGACCGAGTCGCACGGAGCCCAAGCCGCACGACCGACACGCATTCAAAACTGCGAGCCGAAGCAAACCAAAACCCCGCGACCGACGCGTACGCAGCACAGAAAACAGCACAAACACAGCGTGAACGAATAGGAGAGGCGCGCACAAGACAACTGGAGGGTCCGACTCGGTCACAAGAACGTCTCCTACATGCACAAAAATAACCAAGGAAAAAAAAGACACAAAAAAAGGCCAAACAAGCTATCACAAAGCAAATAAATACTGGGGGGGGGAACAGGGAACAAAGACACACCCACAACTCCACCCATATAAAGGACACAAATCCCTACCATGATCCTTTGCAAATTCAAATTACCTGCCAGCACTCAACACCAACAGACAGCAACCACACACACACTCACAGCTCATCCATCACACAAGCCACACACCAGCAGCACCACAACAAATAGCACCCTCACATACACCCAGCAAAACACACACTCACATACCCTCACTTGCACACCAACACACACATCACACACCAGCACCACCCAACACCATGCCCCCAAAGAAGAATCACAAGTTCCTAGATAGTGAATTGGAAGTCCTGGTAGATGAGATCCTCAGGGTAGAGCCACAGCTGTTTGGCACATTGGTCCAACAGACACCCATGTCGCAGAAAACCAAGATGTGGGAGAGGATCGTCGACAGGGTGAACGCACAATCACCATGTTTGCGCACAAAGGTAGACATCCAGAACAGGTGGTATGACGTGCGCAGGAGGGTCAAGGAGCTGCTGAAGAAGGACTACATCTTGAGCCAACACACCGGCAGTGGCCCTCCTGCCAAACCAGTATACCTCAGGCCCTGGGAGGAGAAGGTGCGGGCCATCCTACCACCAGTGAGCGTCTATGGACTAGAAAACATCCCAGAGCCTGGTGAGTACACAACTAATGTACACAATATTGTGCCACAATACACACACATCACTGTCAAGGGGAGAGTCAAACCATGCACCCTTAGCAAATACACACCAACCAAAACAGATCATCCCAAAATGTGTATGTCAGCCAGATAAACACAATACATGCCAGCTCATAGTGAAATGTAACTGTGTCATGACATGTACAAACCTAACAACAAATACAGTTAGGCAGTGGCACAAATAGAACCAACAAACACAGTCAGACATGTAGCCACCACCACAACACCACCTCACAGGGAAGCCCACTGAAAGGAAGGAATACTGTGTATGCTGGGCAAGTCAGTGCAGCCAATAGCATCATGGGAGTCGTAGTCACAGAAATTGCCCACCCTCACAATTCGCACATCAACACCACCATGAACCATGCACACATCACAGGCAGTGCAAAACAACTGACAAGATGGCTGACACTGGCTACTGCTGTGGGGAGCACAAGGCCCTGCTGGCAACTGTGCACCAACAAACAGCACAACACCACTGCCTGACATCCTGAAAGCCAACTTGCACTCTCTGCAATGCAAGCACGTTGCATGGTGGGATATCTGGCTGGGTGGGAAGGAGGACTCACAGCACTGACCATAGTTACAAGCAGCATACCTCACACACCCCCTCAACACAAACTCCACATAACCCACCTGGGAGAATGCAATGCCTCACATACCAAATGAAGATCCCACAAAGAACCACCACCCTGGGTAATGCTGTGTGAAGCACAGGGACACACCTGGGACTTGTAGCCAAACAAATGCAAGGACAACACTGTCAGCCTTCCTGTCAGCACAGGCACACTACCCCATAGGGAAGCAGAGTCAAAAGGAAGGAAGTATGGGCATGCTGGGAAGGGGGTGTAGGCAATAGCATGATGGGAGTTGGAGTCACAGATACTGCTCACCCTCACAATTGGCCCATCAACACCACTCTGAACCATGCTCATATCACAGGGAGTGGATAAGGACTGACAAGATGGCTGACACTGGCTACTGCTGTGGGGAGCACAAGGCCCTGCTGGGAACTGGGCACCAACAAACAGCACAACACCACTGCCTGACATCCTGAAAGCCAACTTGCACTCTCTGCAATGCAAGCACGTTCCATGGTGGGATATCTGGCTGGGTGGGAAGGAGGACTCACAGCACTGACCATAGTCACCAGCAGCTCCACCCACACACCCCCTAACACAAACTACACACAACTCACCTGGGAGAAAGCATTGCCTCACACACCAATCAAATATCCCACAAAGAACCACAACCCTGGGTCATGCAGTGTGAAGCACAGGGACACACATGGGACTTGTAGCAAAACAAACCCCAGGATAACACTGTCAGCCATCTTGTCAGCACAGGCACACAACCCCACAGGGAAGCTGAGTCAAAAGGAAGGAAGCATGGGCATGCTGGGAAGGGGGTGGAGGCAAAAGCATGATGGGAGTGGTAGTCACAGCTCAACATCCCCCACCCACATGGCCCAGCAAGCTCACACTGAAGCATGCACACCTCACAGAGAGTGGAAAGCCCCATCAAAGATGTCTGACACTGGTGCTCTGTTGTGGGGAGCACAAGGCCATGCTGGGAACTGGACAACAACCAACAGCAGGACAGCACTGTCAGCCATCTTGCCATTGCTGTCACACCCACACACAGTGAAGTACACTCAAAAGGAAGGAAGTATGGGCATGCTGGGAAGGGGGTGGAGGCAATAGCATGATGGGAGTGGGAATCACAGCTCAACATCCCCCCCCATGGCCCAGCAAGCTCACACTGAAGCATGCACACCTCACAGAGAGTGGAAAGCCCCATCAAAGATGTCTGACACTGGTGCTCTGTTGTGGGGAGCACAAGGCCATGCTGGGAACTGGACAACAACCAACAGCAGGACACCACTGTCAGCCATCTTGCCATTGCTGTCACACCCACACACAGTGAAGTACACTCAAAAGGAAGGAAGTATGGGCATGCTGGGAAGGGGGTGCAGGCAATAGCATGATGGGAGTGGTAGTCACAGATACTGCTCACCCTCACAATTGGCCCATCAACACCACTCTGAACCATGCTCATATCACAGGGACTGGATAAGGACTGACAAGATGGCTGACACTGGCTACTGCTGTGGGGAGCACAAGGCCCTGCTGGGAACTGGGCACCAACAAACAGCACAACACCACTGCCTGACATCCTGAAAGCCAACTTGCACTCTCTGCAATGCAAGCACGTTCCATGGTGGGATATCTGGCTGGGTGGGAAGAAGGACTCACAGCACTGACCATAGTCACCAGCAGCTCCACCCACACACACCCCTAACACAAACTACACACAACTCACCTGGGAGAAAGCATTGCCTCACACACCAATCAAATATCCCACAAAGAACCACAACCCTGGGTCATGCAGTGTGAAGCACAGGGACACACATGGGACTTGTAGCAAAACAAACCCCAGGATAAAATTGTCAGCCATCTTGTCAGCACAGGCACACAACCCCACAGGGAAGCTGAGTCAAAAGGAAGGAAGCATGGGCATGCTGGGAAGGGGGGTGGAGGCAAAAGCATGATGGGAGTGGTAGTCACAGCTCAACATCCCCCACCCACATGGCCCAGCAAGCTCACACTGAAGCATGCACACCTCACAGAGAGTGGAAAGCCCCATCAAAGATGTCTGACACTGGTGCTCTGTTGTGGGGAGCACAAGGCCATGCTGGGAACTGGACAACAACCAACAGCAGGACACCACTGTCAGCCATCTTGCCATTGCTGTCACACCCACACACAGTGAAGTACACTCAAAAGGAAGGAAGTATGGGCATGCTGGGAAGGGGGTGGAGGCAATAGCATGATGGGAGTGGGAGTCACAGCTCAACATCCCCCCCATGGCCCAGCAAGCTCACACTGAAGCATGCACACCTCACAGAGAGTGGAAAGCCCCATCAAAGATGTCTGACACTGGTGCTCTGTTGTGGGGAGCACAAGGCCATGCTGGGAACTGGACAACAACCAACAGCAGGACACCACTGTCAGCCATCTTGCCATTGCTGTCACACCCACACACAGTGAAGTACACTCAAAAGGAAGGAAGTATGGGCATGCTGGGAAGGGCGGTGGAGGCAATAGCATGATGGGAGTGGTAGACACAGATATTGGTCAGCCTCACAATTGGCCCATCAACACCACCCTGAACCATGCACACATCACAAGGAGTGGAAAACAACTGACAAGATGGCTGACACTGGCTACTGCTGTGGGGAGCACAAGGCCCTGCTGGCAACTGTGCACCAACCAACAGCAGGACACCACTGACTGACATCCTGAAAGACAAATTGCACTCCCTGCAATGGAAGCAAGTTCCATGGTGGGATATCTGGCTGGGTGGGAAGGAGGGCTGGATGTCAACCCAATACACCCAATGCAGACCATGTACACCCCAACATTCACATGGAAATGCCCAAATAATGCAGGACAATGTGCTACACCAATATCAACCCCTGACTGTGACAACTTAGGACAATGAAATGTACAGGCCGGCATCCAGAGGCACAGTCACAACTGTCAGGTGAGTCAACCATTGATGCCTGCAGAAACATAACATACATTGTGTGTGTCTCCCTAAAACAGGTGATGATGGGGACACAGCAGCAGACGCTGAGGAGTCCCCGTCCCAGGCTCAAGAGGATACGGAGCTCACTGGTGTGGAACAGCCACTGCCCTCCTCGGATGAAGAAGACCAACCTGGCACCTCCGGAGCAAGTCATCATGCAGCACCAGCAGGACCACCAGCTGCACCCCCTGCACCCACCCCTCCAACGACTGTCAACACACATACCACCCCTGCCGACATGGAAAGACCAAGGAGCACCACCACCACCAGCACAGGGACCCTGGACCAACGTGGGGCCATGGACACCAACACCACCAAAAAACCCCCAAGAGGGCCCAGGGTCACCTGTGCGTGCCACCTCAGGTACTGCACGTGTCGCATGGGGTGGTGGGAGGGGTGGGAGACACAGGTCACTGATCGCAGAGGGGTCTGGACTGCATGATGACCCACAACTGGTACGCATAGCCGATGCGTACCAGTCCAGCACCGGAGAGCTCAGCCAGGTAGTGGGGCTCCTCAGGGACATTAAACAGCAGCAGGCTGCCCATCATGCCCGCTTGGACTCACACATGTCCCGCGTGGAGTCCAAGTGGGACAAACTGCAAGAGATGGCAGCGGTGCATAGGGACATACTACAATGCCTCCGCCGGATGAGCAGCAACCAGTCAACACCTCCCTGTGTGCCCACAACATCTGCTACTGAAACAACTGCAACTGCCACAGGGAGGGAGGATGACTCTGGCGGAGAGTCCCCTGCACCGCAGCAGCCTGCACTTGAGGGTCCCCCCCAAAGAAGAGGGGCCGTCCGAGGAGGGGCAAGTGAGAGGCCAATGGCCATGTGCAACCCCCAGGAAGCCTAAACCTGTTCTGGATAATCACCTTTGTGCGCAAACTGTTCACCCTGTTGACTGCAACACAACTCTCCCACATGACATGGGGAGCTCAAGTTGGACCAATGTCTCAGATGACTGGACTTTACTCTGGACATTTCTGCTACCAGGACTTCCAAATCATCTAGGAACTTGGATTACAATCACAATGTACAGCACCCACCATCCTGTGCACTATACTCACACATGTATGTCAATAAACTCACTAATACACCATACTTGCCTCTGTTGTGATTCCTACGTTGTCTCTGAAGTGGTGATGATGATCTGGGAAATGACACTGTGCATGCTAACTGCTACAGCAAGTACAACACCGGCATGTGAGTCATGGCGACGTCACACATATGAGGGAGGCACACCACCAGGGCTACACAACACATACACACCATGGCCATCTGACTCATCGCCTACACTGATGTTGCCAGGAAATACGTTGCATTGCACAGACCCAACACCTATTCACAGTCTGTGTTAACTAGCCCACTGGTGCAGTAAGCAAATGTCAGTCAGATGTGTGACCACAGACAACGCACATCACAAAGTGAAGCACAGGTTTATTACACATTTGCAACATGTTGTAACCACCACAGATGCAAGGTAATCCCACCTGGCAGCGGGCACACAGTCAACAAGTGTAGAAGGAAGGAAGTCCATGGGTGTGGTGCACATCACCTGTAGGGACACGACAGCTACCACCCTGGAAGTCGAATCACGGTGTCGGGGATCACAGTTGACCAAACAACTCTGAAAGTACCCTGTGAAGGACAGAAATGACACACAGTCAAAAGCACTGAAGAACAGGACAGAACTGCAATACTCATGCCCAATACATGTCACAAGATACCCACCCAGAACCAAGTTAGCATGTCAACACTGTTGGGGAGTACAGACTACCTGTAAGGACACATCGCTACACGCATACAGTCATGTAGCACATACACACACTCAAACAGCACCAGAGCACCACCAACACATATCATGCAAACTCACATCAGTTACATGACATCTCTGGATACTTACATTCAGCTGAAGAAGTTGGTGATGAGCTGTGTGCGGACATCACCATCATCATCATCATCATCACTGGCATCGTGGTCCAGGCCAGGATCCTCCACAGGTGGCAGATGTTGGTCATCGTCATCCAGGATGAGAGGCAACTCCTTCCGCACTGCCTGGTTGTGTAGCATGCAGCAGACGATGACAATCTTGCACACCTTTGCCGGGGCATATGGGAGGGACCCTCCTGTCTTGTCCAGGCAGCGGAAGCGGCTCTTCAGGAGACCAAATGTCCGCTCAATAACTCTCCTCGTCCGACCATGTGCCTCATTGTAGCGCATCTGGGCTGGTGTCACAGGGTTCCTGAGGGGCGTCAGCAACCACGGCATGTTGGGATATCCGGAGTCACCTACATACAGACAATTGCACATTAGCTGAGTTGGAAAAAAGGGTGGGACACTACATTGCAGAACACACACAATGGTACAAAGTCAGTACACACCAACAAGCCAGGCACGCTGGTTCCGCATCTGTGACATCATCCTCGGGATGCGACTACTCCTCATCACGTAGGCATCGTGTGCAGAACCGGGGAAACGGGCACACACGTGTGTGATGGTCATATCTGCAAGACAGACCACCAGTGCATTGACCGAGTGGTAGTGCTTGCGGTTCCTGTATGCCTGCACCTGGGCCTGTGGTGGTACCAAAGCCACATGTGTCCCATCAATGGAGCCAATGACATGCGGCATCCTCCCCAGGGCATAGAAGTAAGCCTGGGCATAGTTCGCGTAGTCGCGCTACGCGAAGCTACGCGAAGCTACGCGAAGACGTCGGAGCGCTACGCGAGCTACGCGTAGCTTCGCGAGCGTGCGTAGCTGCTTGCCGCGCCCGTTCGCGATGCGTTTTTCTTGCTCGGGAACGCGTTGTGGTTGTTCGGGACGCTGTTTGCGTGCTCGGGGGCGTGAACTTACCCATGCGGTCGCCTATGGGCGCGGCCATTTTGTTTTTCACTTGTCCCGCCCGTTCGCGATCCCTTATTTCCTGTTCCGGGTCACGTATAGCGTGCTCGCGATGCGCATTCCGGGAACGCGTTGTACGTGTTCGCGACGTTTTTTGCGTGCTCGGGGACAAATATCGCGCGAACTTACCCACGCGATCGCGATGGGAGCGGCCATCTTGTTTTACCACTCTATGCTATGGTTCTGGGCCTGCTTTTCTATCCTCCTTCAATCTTTGCAATCCTTAGTTTTTTACACTGTTTTTCAATTTTTCTTTATTTCTTATCTATCTCACTCTCTGCTTAAGTCTATATTTTGCATTTTTTTCTACTTTTTACTGTGTTTTTTTAACTTTTCGACTGTTTTATATAACTTTCTTCTTTAAGCTCCTACTTCTTCCCCTAACTTTATTTTTCCCTTCTAACTTTTCTTTTTCACCTACTCCCACCCCAGAACCATGGCGAAGGGTAGCAGCAGCGGCTCAAAGGGCAAGGCGCGTGCGCCCAATCGCCGCCTGCCTTGCAGCAGACTACGCCCTGCAGGGGTGCAAGCCCGCCAGCTGTTTAATGAGGCGGAGGTGGCCGCCCTTGTTTTTTTTATTCAGCGCCACCTCCCCTTGACCTTGGCAGCAGGCGGCAGGCCAGGCTCCGGGTACCCGACCCAGGAGCGTCACATCCGGTGGGCGAAGGTGCGTCGGACAGTGTTCGCTGCTCCGAGGTCCGGTGCACCCATAACCAGCTGGCCCACCGGTGGTCAGACATCCTTGACCGGGAGCAGGACCTGTTGGACCTGCTAGGTGTCGAGGTCGTGGGGCTTGGTGAGTAGCCAATATATATATAGTAGTATAAGTATTGTGATTTGTGTATACATTTTTTACAAATAACAAGAATACTGCTGCTTACATTGCAGGTAAATTACGTTTCAAAATTTTCTGTGACACAGGTGCTGGGCGGTACTCTTACTTTTTTGCAACTTTGCGCTCGCTTGTCATTATGTAAGAGTTTACTTTAGAGAACTTCAGTTAGGTAATGCTATTGCTAGAGAGACTGTAGTCCTTCCTTTGTCCTCCTGTCAAATAGTGGTGGATGCATTTGATACTAGGTTTAGTTACTATTAGTTGATAATTTTTGAGCGGTCTGCGTGACGCATCCTCTGTCACTGAGTGCTGCTTACCCCAGTCCTTAGAACCTTTTGTAGTTTGTTTAGTGAGTGGTACTGGTAAGCTTAGCTTAGCAGTGTCAGTCAGCTGCAGAACATCAGACGCAACCAACCAACAATTTGGTGTATGCATTATGCACTTTATGCATGTGTCCTCCTTCTCATCTATGCATTTTTGATGTCAATAAAAAATGGAAATGCAGGCTTAATGAACAATTGGCCCGCCTGGAATAGGTGGGCTAGGTCAGGTGGTACTTAGGCTTAGTTAGTGTTCTGGATTTTATTTGAATCAATCAGAATGGAACACTGAATTAGTGTTCTCAAAAAGTAGACTGTCCGTGAATCCCGCAAGGCAGTAGTCGATCGGATTAGATAGGTCAATTTTATTGCAATTTTTGTTTCCTAAAACGTTTTTTGAGCCTTTTTTTAGATAATTTATTTGTTTCACAGCAATCATTAATGTTTGTGTCTTTCTTTTTCTTTATTATATCTTACATGATCACTGATGTGCAGCACCCAGGGGCAAGAAGACGGGGTCCGATTCGGCGGGACAACCACCAGAGGACCGCTCCTCTACCGAGGGCCCTGCTGCTGGTCCCAGTAAGTCCTCCAGTGGTTAATATTAACAATTATATTGCCCTAACTTTTACTGCACCTTATTTTTTCAGAACTATTAATTCTGGCTCCACTCCCTAATTCTATTTTTTACAAAAGATTCTTTGATCTTGACTTGACTATCTGTTTCTAAATTCTGGTTATCCCTGCCTCTAAGTTCTAACTGCCTCTGCTATGAATGTCTGTACTCTGTACTACTAATATTAGTCTGTCGCTAAGCTTGCCCAGTTTGCATTGCCACTCTTTATTGTACGGTTTTGAATAAAACTCAGATTGACCAATACTAATAGCTCTAGCCACTGAGTCCAGTCCTTTCGGTTGTCCTCTTCTAGGCTTCTTAATCTTGAGGCTTTGACAATTACCACAAACAAAATGCCCAACCAGATATTTGACTATTTTTGATAGGATATAGTACATACTACTTGGATTCTGCACAGCCCCATGCAGAACTATGCACAATGAAATAGGATGTTGGTGATGCGAGTTTGGAACTTGGACGTTCCTCACACCTCAGTCAGAAGTGAACCCACAATCCCTGAACGACTAGCTATAGTGTCTCATTATGTCCCCCAACCCCCACCCGAAGATACCCAATGATTATGATTACACAACCCAGAACATAACACCCTTTCGCTCACTCACTCGTGTAAGTCCACCACCACCACCACACAAAATACCACAGAGTCTATGTGTAAGTTCAAAAGGTTTATTTTCAACTAACAAGCTCTGTATGTATGTTGTTCTATAAAATTCAGTGTACTCCAGCCAGCTCCAACAGCAAAATGCATAAGATTAAAACAATAAACAGTGTTGCAACAAGAGCATGATCATTGATGATATATAAGACAAAAGATCTGTGCGAATTCTGGGCGACTCCTCACCGTAGAACGTAGAATTACTGGTTACATGCATCATTCATAAGCTCTGCAAATCTCTGGTTCGTAGAAGGGAATCCTCTGCCTGAGAAAAATGGTGCGTGTTATATAGTATAATGCAAGCATTTCTCAGTCCTGCCCAAAAAGTGTAACATGTTACCTATGGCTAAGCAATACGGACTAACCGAACTCCATAACAAAGTGGCTTGTTTTTCGACCTCTTGTACGCAACGCTCAGACACTAGCTGTATGTGCTCATGTGGGCTCAAAAGGCGTCTTACTGTTACTGCGCAACAAGCTGCGAGGTAACATGCGCAAAAGACATGAAGCGGAAAATGGTTGCATGGCTCAGGCTAACTTTGCAAAGAGTAGAGTATAGTATAATAATGACCCTAGGGACCATAACACTACTAGTGTCTACTGACTGTACTCTAGTACCCGATTTGGACAATTGAATGTGATTTATAATAATATGTATGTATTAACTTTTTTTCAATCTTGCTAATGAAAAAGAATAAATAGGGGGAGGTGTACAGGCATCTAAAAATGTGTCATGTTTTTATCTAGGCGGACTAGCAACCACCAGTGGTGGCGGGGCCACCGGCGATTCGAGCCTTCCGGAGGGGGCAGGAGAAGATGCAGCACCTGCAGGAGCTACAGGGGGGGAGCCAGCAGCGGTGGCGGGCGGTGGTAAGTTATATTCATGACTTATTGACATTGCACTAGCTGGAAGGGTGTGTGGACTTCACTCACTGTACTGTTGTTGAGACTTATTAGGTATGAAGTTGTAGTGAACATTATACAACGGTTAAAGAAGACACCCTTTACTTAGAATGAGCAATGCAGTAGCAATAGCATTACCAGCGTGACTTGATGAACCAATGGCCTCTTATATCTGACTCCAACTCAGCTGTGAAAGTTTTATGGAGGAGACTAAAAGTCAGATCAGATGACCTTGATGGATGTGTTGAACAAAAAGGGAAAGAAGGGTTGAAGGAGGAAGGGCGGGCGAGATTTAATATGATGACTGGCAGAGAAGGATACGTTGGAAGCATGGATAGGTGGCTGATAGGAATCAGATGCATGTGTTGTTGAAGGATGGGTGGGAGGTGAAAGAAGAATGGATGCCTGCCTGGGTGGGTGACACAGTATGGGTGGATACTGTGGATAGCAAGAATCATCAGCGGTGTTTGGGTGAAACTCAAAGCCAAGGCAAGCAACGGAGTGAGTGGACGCATGCATTGTTGTTGGTGAAACAAAGTAAGGTTGGTGGAGAGATTAAGAAGAATGATTGACATTTACTTAGAATGGATGGATGCCTGTATGTATTCATCATAGACAGCATAGGTGGAGACTGTCACGGGATGCACAGTTTTAGGGAATGTAAAAGAAACCGCGCCAGAGTAGCAATGCCGATGTGGGGAGGGGCAGGGTGGGGGTAGTAGTAAACAATGTATTACGCGGGCAAATACAGGTAACTTTACTGTAAACATACAAATAAATAAAGCGAATTTCATTGTGTGCACTGCACCGCCAAATGCGATGCAGTGTGCGCAACAAAATTTGTTTCATTTATTTATATGTTTACTTACCTGTAATTGGCCGTAATCCATGGTTTACTACCCCCATCCTGCCCCTACCCACGTCACCACCCGGCCGAACTCCCCGAGTCCCACCACCGACCGCTACTGACCTTATGTCGTTGTCCCATATAAAAGCAACGATCATTGGATCAGATATATAATCTGCCTTTTTGTAGTAGCCAAGGCACTGTGAAATTGAGCAATTGCCCTCCATGTAACAGAGAGAGTATGGCCAGTGCCACCCGTAATAGAAAAATACGAGCTTCCCCACCTGCAAACAGTAGTAAATCCAAATAACGTGAGTCTGCGTCATGACTCGTATGTTTGTCTTGGGTGCAAGCATAGATGACCGAGCTGGCAATGCCGGCTACAACCAGGTTATGTCATTTCGCTAAACTAGAGAAAAGAAGAACACTGGTGTACTGTGTACTGGTTGGAGTCCATAGTGCTAGAATAATGCCTGAAACTCCCACAAATGTTAGAGGCCGAGGAAGTGGGAGGATAGATAGATTATTACCACAAATGTTATGTACTGTGCTTCTTGCTAGTGCTACTGTGCCATTATGTGTTGAATTAATTTTGTGTTACTGTTTAGCTAAGAGTACTGGTTACAACAATATTTTTTTCTTTCTTGATATAGATGGTACTCCTTCCAAAGACAAACCATCGCGGAAGGAGTTGGCAGCCAGGGCCCGGCGCCGGAAACTGGAGGCCATATGCCAGGAGTACCGGCGGCTGGTGGCTCAGGCGGAGGAGGAGGAGGCGGCAGCAGCAGCTGCAGCCTCGTCCGATGCCCGGGCCCCAGCCAGGCCACAACTCCAGCGGTGCGGCGCCGCGGTCTGGTAGCCGCCCGCCGCCGCCGCAATTCGCTAGCAGCCAGCACTGCTGTCCCCCACCCTGGATGCCACTGCAGGGCATTTCGCAGGAAGATTCTCCTCCGGATGGCACGTCTAGAGGAGCAAATGGAGGAGCGGGTCAAAATCATGGTGGACAAACACCTCAAAGCCCGCCGAATTTAACATCGAGGACCCTGTTGATTTGCCCCTTTTTATTCCTTGTTTTGGTGGGTGGGAATTGGGCGTTGGGGTTTCGGGACATTCTTTGGACTTTTTCGTTTTGGACATTTGTTGGGGTTAGGGAGAAGGGTGGGTCAGGTGTGGGATAGTTTATTTTTGTTAGGGTAATAAATTATATTTATACTTAAACATACAATGTTAATGTTTTGTGGGGGGTTACTGTTTTACGAATTAACGTCACATTGGTTTCCTTGCTGCTGCAGGGCCGCAGCCAGTGTTTGATTTAAATAATCTGCCGACGATGATGTAACACAAACAGATAGATGCGGTACCCCTCACTGAGTTATTTGTCCTACTAGTACTGTCAGTCTCTCCTCCTAGTCCATTTATACCTCCCACCAAACTTATCTTACCTGTGATTGATGATTACGTTCGGCACAGCGATGGCTGCATGGTTTCCAGAGAGAATGTAGAAGATGCCATGGTTGTGGTGGTAGTAGTAGAGTAGACACTGGCAGTAGCATTTGCTAAAAAATTAAAAAGAGACAGTCACTTTCCTGAGAGCGACTGTGGGAGGAGTAGTAGAACGAAGTAAAATACAGTACAGAAGAAGACTGCCAAACAAACAATATTGCAGTTGCAACTGCTAAAGTCAAATTAAACATAATGGTGGCGGGGACAGCCTAGTACAAGAAGTTACAAACTGTAGTTGTGTCGATTGAGTCACTTAACTTAACACAATCGTAATTCGTAACCTTTACTGCTGTGTGGTAGGAGTTTGATGATTAATCCAATCAATGACGGCAATTAATTATGATGTACTACTATTAGCCGGTGACGGCTTGCACATAGACTGAGCATGGGTGGGCAAGCAGAAGAAGCTCCTCGCCCTGCCTTGCAATTGAATTAGTGTTGCTTTCACCACATCTGCCCCAGCAAGCGTGTGATCAGTTGGTGTACATTTTATGTAGTCACATCACACCTCAATATAAATCACAGCCCGGGGGAAGAGGGTTAGGGTTTGATGAATGGATGGGAAGGGGGTTTGGGGAAAGGTTTGAGAATGAAAAACAGTACGCATGGACAACAAAAGCAAAGCGCAATCTTGGCAGACGACCATGATCTTATACAAAAAATCTATAAAGGGAGAAAAGGGAAATGCATGCATGATGATGAAGATAACTTGATGGTTAATGAGTAGTACTTAATAACTCCTACTAGACAATTAGACAGTACAGGGCAGCAGTATATTCTATGCAATTTGCCTTGCCTGTAATATGCCCTCAGAGACCCAAATTCCATGTTGTACTGGGCTTACTTGTAAAGATAGCAAAGACAATTAAAACACAGTTGTAGGGATCAATTAGCAAACAAACAACACACAACACACAGTCCTAATGATTGAAGAGAAAAAAGGATTCAAATTAATTAAAAGATGAATGATGAATGATACTAAAGTTACTGTATTATCATGCTCAAATTGTGGAGTGGAATCTCGTCCTTCCTCTTGGTCCTATCTTCCATGGACGCTCCGCACATCAATATTGGTGGCCTTCCTGATGCCGATTGGTAAGGTAAATGTGAGTTGTGTCTCCCAGTATAGCAAGCACAGGGTAAAGGCCGGCCTGTAACGTCTAGATGGAAAAACAAAAGGGGTATTGAAAAATCAATGAATAAAAAAAACATCAATTACGGTGGAGTCCAAGAAGAGAAGAGAGAACACTTTCAGAGTGAGGCGGCTTGGATATATCGTGTAGATTCTGTTTACAGCATTAAGCTACAACAACAACAGGACAGAACAGGCCCACCACAGCACCAGCCTGTGACCCAACCTCCATTTACCTTAATTTTTGACGTAGCCAGACAAAAGGCATACACAGCAACTTAGCATTTTCCTAATTAAGTGACAAAATCAATGCGCCGCTGTGAGTCATCACTACACTCGACTACACACCACTACATGGACATGTAGGTCTGCTGTGTTTACTTTCTTGTTGAATTGTTGTGTTTATGTTTACCTTATGCCACTTCATGAAATGCAGTTATTCCTTGAATCATCTCCGATCCAACTGAATGACTGCGTGCAAAGATAGTATGGTCATCATCATGGTGTGGTATGTGTTGTCCAACTACAACTCAGTCTGTAGTGACTCCGATTAAGTCCATATTCCATATTAAAAAAATTGCAACAGATATTGGCCTGCACCTGCAGTAGTAGGAGTACAATTTGGTTATTAAACAACAAGAAGGGAAACATTGACTGTCACTGACTTGAGTCACTTTGTAGATTAACTAGTAGAGTAGAGTTCGACTTCATGCACAACATCAACAACAAACAACAGCAATCGCTCAGAGTCTGCAAGCATCCAATGCATTCCATCATTACCTGTCTTGCTCTTCTCTTTGGCTGTCAGATCATCAGATGCCTAGTTCTGACAGTTGTTATTTTTTTTTTACGGGGCAGTGGCCTCATCATTACTCTAGTCCATATTCATTTTGAGTGTTAGTCGCTGTTTCGGTTTTCGTCTTATTCTTCTGTGGCACTTTGTCACAGTTTAAGTTGCTTCCCATGGTCAGCACTGTGATGATGGGCCGCGGCCTGGGTAGCGCTCATTGATGGTCATTTTTTGTTTGCACAAATGTCAGCAAGTTTCTTCGAAGAGTCTCTTGTCTTTCTCTGCCAAGTACCTTCTGTCCTGACAGTGAGGATCTTTGGATGCCTGCTGAGGCTGTAGCCTTCGGACACTGATGAGTTTCGGCTCGAAAACAAAACGGAGGATAGCTATAGTCACGTTTCACTTCTTATGGAGGCGGGACTGGTAAAGGCAACATTTCTTGTACTAATGTCTGGCTTGATGGAAATGTACTTGTGCGAGACAGGAAGATGAAGCAGGACTCTGAAGAGTGGACAGTTAAATGCACAGACATCCAACTCCAATAGGGAAATAAAAAGAGAAGACGGTGGTGATGGATTTGTTGTGATTTGAACCAGAAAGACAGATACACAGACACATAAAGGAAGGAAGAAAGTAACAATTTGAAAGCCTAGTTGTCAGGGAAGAGGAGCTCGTCCTCAAACTCTGGTGGTTCGGACAGAAGTAGGTCCTGTAACGCACTATTTACGTCATCCAAGTCGCTCTCCTCTTCCTGCTGTGATTCACGTATTTTGTAATCCGGTGGTATAAAGTGCTGATTCATTTTGATCATGGTTAACCTCTCCACGCTTTGGGCCGAGAGACTGGTCCTTTTCGAAGTTACAATGGCACCAGCAGCACTGAAAACACGCTCTGAAGAGACACTTGCAATAGGGGAAGCCAGATATTTTATCGCCAGCTTGCTGAGCACTGTCCATTGGCTTCTTTTCCCATACCAATACACCAATGGGTTTCGATCCATGAAGACCTCTGTTGGGTCATCCAGATAGGCCTGGACCATCCGCTCAATGTTCAGGGGTGCTCCGATGTGCTCGGCCTGTTTTGCCTTTGCATCAGCACTGGACTTACCATACCCCTGCTGTAGAAACCAATCAGTTGCACATTGTGCTGTGGATGATCCTGTTCTTGATGTTATTGTTGGTGTAGGTGACTGCTGGGAGGCAAATGCACTGCCCTCAGGCTCCAGTAGAACTTGACTGTGGATGCCCTGTAGTACTGGTTATGGCCTGGGGTGGGGGCCTGTAATTAACAGCCGTTCGCTTTCGAAAATAGTGGCTTCCTTAGCTATCAAAGTTTTGTAGTTGGCAACATCCACTTCCGAAAAAGGAATTACTGCCTTGCTGTTCAGAAATACTTTGTACCGTGGATCCAAAATTGTGGCACTAATGTAATGTGGTTGTGACAAAATTTTATTTTTAATCCTTGTATTTTCCGATAAGCGAGCGGCTAAGGTCTCCGCCAAATGATATGCGTCTTGTTTGTCATCCACACCTGCATACGTTTCAGACACATCCTTCAGCTGTTGCTCTAGCATGTGCAACAATGGGATAGCTTGGCCCATAGTACAGTCCTCCCTGCTGACTTCACGTGTGAAGATCTCAAAATGAAGTAGCATCTCAGTCAGGCATTTAATGAGGTCCCATTGAGCCATCTCAATGGTCATGCCTTTCACAGTAGGTTCCCCTAATCTTTGCATGACATAAGCATTGAGTGGTATGTACAGTTCAAACAGACGATCAAGCATGTAATAAGTTGAGTTCCAACGTGTTGGCACCTCCTGGATGAGCGCTTTGACTGGCATTTTATGCTCACGTTGAATGACCCTCAGCTGCTTCCGGGCTTTTAAAGAATGGTTGAAATGTGTGCATATTCTTCTGCAGGTGACCAGTAAGTTGCTGACTTTGGATTCATTTTTCAAAAGTCTTGAACAACAATGTTAATGCAGTGTGCCAAACACGGGACCCTGAAATAGCCACCATTGCGCATGGCCAAAACTACATTACTGCCATTGTCCGTGGCAACAAAACCAATCGTAAGCCCTCTTGGGCGCAGCCACTCAAAGACCTTGGTGTTAAACTCTTCCAAAATGTTTGCAGCAGTATGAGATTTCTCCATGGCAAACATGGCTACAGTTGCATGTTTGCGAGTGGCAGGAAAAATCTCTGCAGTATCAACACCAGCAGATATCTGTTCTCTAACCCCCGCAAAACAGATCCAGTGTGCAGTGATGCACATGTAATCTGTGGCTTGGCAACTGGTCAACATGTCTGTAGTCAGGTGGATACTGTGAACAGCACTCTGCTTCAAGGCCTTTCCTAGCAATTCCAGCACGTCGTGATGTAGTGCTGGAACTGTAACTCTGGCAAAATAGTAGCGGCTGGGAACATGCCATTTTGGGCAGATGGTTGACACAAATTCCACAAAACCCACCCCTTCAACAAAAGAAAAAGGGAGAAGGTCCAGTGCTAACATTTTAGCCAGCTTCGCATTGTACAAACGTGCTATTGGGTGGTTGCGTTCGTACTGCCCCTCACCCCCAAACATGCTGATAATGGTAGGCTGCATGGTTTTCCTTTCTCTTAGGCTCAACGCACTTTTTGGTAGTGCGGACCTGGTACTTCTTGGTGTCTCCGGCTGACTCTTACTCTTGTGCCACTGAGATGTTGCTGAAGATGTGTGCAACGTTAAGACTGCACTGCTGCGGTCAGGGACACCTTGTGTACCACTACCAGAGAGAATGTCTCCCTGTCCTTCCTCTTCCACCGTGATCGGATCTTCTTCTTCTACTCCTTTATCCCCACCAACACCAATGGTTGCAGTTTTTTTCTGCCGCGAAGGTGGTCCTCCCAGCTGATCAAGTGGTGTTTTTTCAGATGGGTGATTTGGCCTCCGGTACCATAGTTTGTACCAAGCTTACCACGACTAACAGAGGTATTACAAATGGAGCATATAGCAATGTTCTCCTCCTTTTCGCTAACCGTAAAGAAGTCCCAAACTGGGGAGCTTAACTTTGGCCTCCTGCTGGAGGTGCCACTTCCAATGCCGGATGTTCTGTAGGGTGTGTGTTGAATTTGACTCTGTGCTGCTGTACCACTACCTACTCCTACAGAGGTGGTGGTTGTGCTGGATGTAGGTCGCTGCCGGGCCTTTGCTAATGCAAATATGGAAGCTGTAGGTCGTGTTGGTGTTACCTGTGGAGGTATGCGTGCTACATCCCTCGCAGCGATTTTGGATAGGGTAAGAATGTTGGTCTCCATCTCCTCGGGCCGGGAGTGATGTTCGTGATGACTGGCTCGTCGTCATCATCATCATCTTGCTGTTCTACATCGACCTCCATAAGTGTAAGGCTTTCCGGAACCTTCCTTTTCCCTAGCTTGGTCTTGGAACGTGGCTCCCTCTCAGACTCAGTTTGTGGCTTCCAAGTGGCATCTAGATCATCAGAAGGGGGGCTTGGCGAAGAACTTGATAGACTACCCCTCCTTTTCCTTGCTGGGGATTTGGAAGACAATGGATCTTTTGAATGAGTGGCTTCTTCTTCTACCTCTTCATGAGGCTCAATTTCCTGAACTGCCCCTACTTCAGGAGGAACAACAACTACTATTGCGGGCGGTGGTTGCGGCTGTTGTTGTTGACCACTTATCTGCTGTGTTTCCTCCTGCGTTGATTGGGTACTACTTTGAGATAGCGATAAGTTTCTCTCAGGCTCAGCATCACTGCTTTCCACCATTAGGCTGGCTACCTCTTCCACACTCATGTGCTTGGGCCTGGGTTGGTGGGTTGGGTCCACTGATGCGGAGGTGCTGCCCCCAGCTTGCCCCCGGACACCGCTGCTGCAGGCGCAATTTTTTTCCCAAAAAGGTATTGGCCGGCACACCAGACTTCAGTGTCACTTCCTTCTTCTGTTCCTTCTTCTTCTCAATAGCAACTTTCTTGGTACTGGAGGACCTGGTACCTGCTTTCTTTGGGCCCATCTTCTTCAGATGTCAGCAGCACTCAGTTGCAGAGATGTCTGGTCAGGTCACACGTCACGTTGTGTTGTGTGTACAGCAGCAGGATGTCTGTCTGGAAGTGCAACGGGCAATGATGAGCGACACACCTCCTCCTCAGTCTTTGTGCACCTAAAAGCAAAAAAGCCAGAACATCAGTCAAACATAGCACAAATCAAACAAATAGAATATAGAACTTAGTGTGTGGTGGCCTCAATTATTAAATTTCAGAAACTCTGTGAACAACAACACACAGTCTAGCCATTTATGAGACATTGACAACAAGGCCAGGGCTTTCCTGGCTACTGTGTAGTGCTAGTGTACACTCTGGAAGAATAAGAATAGTAAAGAACAAAAACTAAAATGTACTGGAGCATGTTTGGCCTAAATTTGTGCATCACGTGGGATGTATTATATAGCAGCATCAGGGAGCTGCAGCTGGCAATGGGGATGGATTTGGAAGCAGTAAGACAAGAGGAACAATGGAAAGACACGCAGGCCTATGTGGCAAAAACAGCACACTAATAACTACCACAACAAAATGGCCCCCAGAAACATGGTGACTCACAGGCACAAGGCACGGCAAACAATGAACTCAAGCAGGCCTATATATGGGCAGACAAAGGATGCCTTATAAAACACACACAGCTTTAATGCAAAAACTAAAATCCACATGGCTAAAAACACTTTGGAAAGTTAGACAACCACTACAACAACACAATTATAATTACACAGTACACACGCAAAAAGGCATTTATTTAACACACCCAAAAAGTGAAATAGTCAGACCCTCCAAAAAAAAACACATTTCGCAATTCAATTGAATCAATTCAATGCCATCCATGGCCTAAATGATGTCAAAATTCCACAGACTACACAGAAACAGTTTTATGCACCCATGGTGACTACCTCTGGGCCTACTGGCATACTGGGCCGCAAGCTTGGAGGCCTATGGCAAAAGCACAGTGGCTGGCTTTACAAAATGGCCGCCACCCACATGGCCAGGCCACCCAAAATAACAAAAAAGTGAAGACAAAGGACAGGACCAGGCAGTTGGAGACTCTGGGCAACTTGCTACCTCTTGAAAAAAATTGTAAAACAAAAAAAAGTGACTCCTTGCTCACCAAACTACATCTAAATGACAACCTGAGGAGTTTTTGTGCAAAATGAACTAAATCAACATTTTCGAGAAGGTTTTATGATGCTCGAGAGATATTCTTCGCCAGATTGTAAATTCTGCGTGTTCGGCATCGCGATCGTCACAAAAAGTCGTTATCACGCGTGCGAACGTACATTGAGTGCGCGAAGAAGATAAAAGTGTAAGTCCGCGTTGTCGCGCAGTGCGGACTTGCCCAAAGTCTGCGAGCTGAACGCCCAGGGTTACCTACTGGCTGAAAAGGCCTATTTATTTAACAAACACCCAAAAAATAAAATACCACCCCAAAACCCACATTTTGCAAATCAATCCAATGCCATCCATGGCCTAAATTATGTTACAATTCAACAGACAACACAGAAACAGTTTTTATGCACCCATGAGGATGACTACCTCCGGGCCTACTGGCACACTAGGCCGCAAGCTTGGAGGCCTATGGCAAAAGCACAGTGGCTGTTCACACAAAATGGCCGCCAACACATGGCCAGGCCACCCAGAACAACAAGAAAAGGAACACAAGACAGACAATGCAGGCCTATGGCAAAAGCACAATGCCTGGCTTTACAAAATGGCCGCCACCCACATGGCCAGGCCACCCAAAATAACAAAAAAGTGAAGACAAAGGACAGGACCAGGCAGTTGGAAACTCTGGGCAACTTGCTACCTCTTGAAAAAAATTGTAAAACAAAAAAAAAGTGACTCCTTGCTCACCAAACTACATCTAAATGACAACCTGAGGAGTTTTTGTGCAAAATGAACTAAATCAACATTTTCGAGAACGTTTTATGATGCTCGAGAGATATTCTTCGCCAGATTGTAAATTCTGCGTGTTCGGCATCGCGATCGTCACAAAAAGTCGTTATCGCGCGCGAAAACGTACATTGAGCGCGCGAAGAAGATAAAAGTGTAAGTCCGCGTTGTCGCGCAGTGTGGACTTGCCCAAAGTCTGCGAGCTGAACGCCCAGGGTTACCTACTGGCTGAAAAGGCCTATTTATTTAACAAACACCCAAAAAATGAAATACACCCCAAAAACCACTTTTACCAATTCAAACCAATGCCATCCATGGATGCCCGCCTACATGATGTTTAAACTTTAAATTCAACAGACACCACAGAAACATGCACCCATGGGTACCTCTGGCTCTAGTCCGGGCCTACTGGCTGAAATTCCAATCAAAGAAAAACAACTAGGCCCCTGCCGAAACTACAGGCCACAACAATACATTTTAAAAACTATGGAAATCCCCCAAAAAATTGTAGGTACAAACAAGCCCCAATCAAACAAACAAGTACACCAATTCTCCAACTTACTTGTAAAATCTCAAATCCAAGAGTCCTCAAATCCAATCCAATGATATGATGCAGCAGACAGACACAAAAAGTGATCCTTCCAGCTCCAAATCCAAATGAAAGTGAACAGCACATGGACAAAACACTGGGAGGAGCCTGCTGGACAGGATCAGGAAGTTTGAGAATCAGGGGCACTTCCTTCCTCTTGGAAAAAAAGAAAAAGGACTCCTTGCTCACCAAACTACATCTCTAAATGACAACCTGAGGAGTTTTTGTGCAAAATGAACTAATTCATCATTTTCGAGAAGGTTTTATGATGCTCGAGATATATTCTTCGCCAGATTGTAGTTTCTTCGTGTTCGGGATCGCGATCTTACCAACACTGCCGCCGGAAGTCAGATCGCGCGTCCGAATGATGTGTTCGCGTTCGCACACTCTCGCGGGATCGTGCGGCCGGATTCCAAATCTCGTGGCGCCCGCGAACGGATAGGAAGTCGCGTCGGCGAACGCAGAATCACGGTAGGTCGTTACCGCGCGCGCGAGAACGTATATTGAGCGCGCGAAGAAGAAAAACAGCTACGCCGCAAATTGCGTAGTGCACGGTAACTTCGCGTTCTACGCGAATCGCGAAGTTACCGTAACTTCGCAAGTTCCGCGAGCGTAGCGTAGTTCACCGCCCAGGGTTACATAGAAGTCACTCTTCACGCCAGTCAGTTGCTGGAGTCTAGGGAAATAGATGTACTGGTTCAGGTATATCAACATAGCCTCCAATACATCGCGGAGCACCCGGCTGAACATGGTCTGTGACATCCCACCAACAGTCGCCAGAGTGTGTTGAAAGGTACCGGTGGCAAAGAAGTGTAGGGCTGCCATCACCTTCACCTTGGGGGTCAGAGCTGTAGGATACGGCCGGCCAGGTTGCAGGTGTGGTGCCAAGCGCACTGCCAAATCATCAATCAGCTGCCTGGTGAAGTGGTACCTTCGGATGCTGTCACGTTCCACCATCGTTGCCAGGTCAGGGAATGGTCTATGGACAGCTGGTGCCCTGCAGTGCATAGGTGAAGAAAGAAAGATTGTCAGTCACCCCACATATGTGGCATTGAACGCACTCAATATCACATGATACATCATTATGAGGCACAAGTACATGATGTGTGCAGTTCCGTAAGGACATGTATGGCACATACATGGCCAACATCCAACATCACAGTTCAACAAGTGGCATCAATAAGTCCCAGGTTGTGCCATTGGGTATCATGAGGACGTGTCACATTTCCCATCTCCTGCTGCCACGTTACAAACACACCCCACAGTGACATGTGAGGACAGATGTGCCCCAGGCATCACAGCCCAACGACAGGTAGATTCCCAGGGACCCTGTATTGCCACATGGACACTGGCATGACATGGCGTATCATGCATACACCACAGCAAAACAACCATGACCCCCACAGGTAGTGGTCCCTGTTGCCTCGGCAGGACAGACATGGACGTCTGTGACACACACACGCACAACATCAAAGTCCATGCACAAACAACGTGGATGTGGAGACTGTCTCCCATTGTGCACATGAAATCAGAGACATTGTAAACACAACATGCACACAGACTGCGGAGGACCATCACTATTGTGCCAATGGGTCAGCCTGGGTTAAACATACCGTCCCACATGGGACTCAGGGGGCATGTGACTTGACATACACATACAACACCGTGAAATGTGACCATACCACATGCTCAGATATGAACAGTTGCACATCACAGTGTTCATGTACATGAAACACCAAGGATACTGTCCCCATGAACACGTGTACAGCCTGGGGGTGGCTGCCCCAAGTGACACCCACAGAACAACATGTTCACCCCCATACACGGAATAGGTAATGCAGCCTTACATGCCTTAGGATACAGTTTGGACAGGCTGTGGTGTTGTAGGTGTGCCCCTCACTCCCTGGGAAGTATATGTGGCTGGCATATGTTCACTTGTGACAGGCATGGTGACATATGCCAGTGACATGTACAGGGACGCGTTGGACAGCAATGGACCGATCGGTGCGCACACATTGGCCATTGCATTCAATGTGTGCTGGTACGTGTTGTATTCTGCAATACGCGTTGGACAGCAATGGACCGATCGGTGCGCACACATTGGCCATTGCATTCAATGTGTGCTGGTACGCGTTGTATCCCGGGTACGCCTTGAACAGCAATGGACCGATCGGTGTGCCCGGCCGGCCCATTGCAATCAAAGTGTGCGAGTGCAGCGTTGCATCCCGGGTACGCGTTGAACAGCAATGGACCGATCGTTGTGCCCGGCCGGCCCATTGCAATCAATGTGTGCGGGTACGTGTTGTATCCCGGGTACGCCTTGAACAGCAATGGACCGATCGGTGTGCCCGGTCGGCCCATTGCAATCAATGTGTGCGGGTACGCGTTGTATCCCGGGTACGCCTTGAACAGCAATGGACCGATCGGTGTGCCCGGCCGGCCCATTGCAATCAATGTGTGCGGGTACGCGTTGTATCCCGGGTACGCCTTGTACAGCAATGGACCGATCGGTGTGCACCCATTGGCTATGGCCTGGCCTGGCAACGGACGCGTTTTCAAATTTTGAACGAGTCTGATGCTGGAAATTCAGTTGGTCACCCACAACAATGTTGCAAATTCATGGGTGTCATGAAGTTGAACTTTTGAAGGATGCTGTGGGCATGTGTAAGTGGTGCAATTCCATGGATTGGCCAGATTCAGAAGATGCTAACTACTTGGACCTATCACTTTGGACACATGGGACAGTAACTGCCTCTGCAGCACACATATAATGCTGGCTGTTCCCCTGAGGGCTCACTTGCCTGCACTACATGCTCCAGGACGACATCTGCCACCACCACTGCTGCTGAATCTGCACCCTCTGGACCCTGCAATGGCACGTACTGTGGAGAGAGCCCCATCCTTCAGCACTGAGGAGAACCAGGCCCTGCTGGACAGCCTCCTTCCACAGTACAGCAAGCTGTATGGGAAAGCAGGGGAGCAGGTGAGTGTTCTGTCCACTGCCTTCCTAAATGTGCATGTTGTCTGACTAGCAAGGCTAACAGTCTGCATGCCACTGGCTAGCAGGCTCACTGAGTAGTTGTCACCCCCATAGTGTGTAGTTACATGCACTGGACAGGTATAGTGCAGTGACAGTGCATTTAAACAAGGTTTTACTTCCCAGGCAATGATACCATGGAGTAACTGCTGGCATACTGTCCATAGCCATCGTTGCACTGCCTGTGTACATCATGTGCCCCTGTGATTGAGACATGTATACACAACTGTGTAATGCACGGATATGTTGCATGTGTAGTAATAGCATTCTCACTTTGTCATCCTCACAGGTTGATGCCCACCAGAAGCAGAAGATATGGCTGACCATCATCCGGGTAGTGAGATCCGTGGGGACTACAAGCGCCGGATCCGCAACTGCCAGAAGAGGTGGCAGGACCTTCGGGGCTGGACCCGGAGGATCGCACGGGTCCAGCTGAAGCTGTCGCCTCCTCGCAGGAGGGGCGGACACCGGACCCTGACCCCCCACATGCTCAGGATCCTGGCGGTGGTCTTCCCTGATCTGGATGGGCAGCTGAAGGCCAGAGAGCAGCAAGGAGGGGTGAGTCCATGACTGCTTTGTGAACTTTGTCTGCCATGCTATGTGCCCTCCTCTGGCCTGGTTAAACTTCCACAGTACATCAGTCATGTGGTCCAGGACCCATGTCCCTCAATTGTGCACTGCCCACTCCTCATCTGATACCCAGGTGTGGCCCTTGCAGTCAGGGAATTGTGTCACTTGGGTACTGTGTCCTTACAGTTTGCTTGACTCAAGGTGGGGGACAGCATCTGTCCCCCTAACTCTGTGGTGGGCATCATGGGTTGGTCCATTGCTTACACAATGCCTGTGTTCTGACATGTAATCTGCGTGTCACTTTGATATGTGGTCCAATTGCTGAGCTGATCCACCACATGTGCCTGGGGTATCTGGCACACACCCATGCTGCGGGTGGGAACAATGTTTGGGCCCCTGGAGTGTGTATGTTACGTGTGTCACACATACTTAGCCAGCTGCCTACTGTCCAGGGCTCATCCCTCATTCGTGTGGGGCAGGACAGTCATGCCTACTCCAGGCCATACAATACACTCTGTACTCCCACTCCCGTGTATCAGCTGACACGTTGTGCTCAGTGATATGTCCCCTCAGGTGTCTGCCTCTGTGTCAGTGTGCTGTGGCTTCGTTGCCAGGATTGCTGGGGTGTTTCTCGGTTGGGGCTCAGCATGCCACCGGAGATGTGACCATAGGAGACGATACTTGTGTGACACATAGGTGTTTGAACACCTGACCGTGCTGACTGGGGTATGCGAATGTGAAGTCCATGCAGCTGTTTCCCATTCACAGCAGATTGTGAGGTGCTCAGGTTCAGAGGGTTGTGTTACAGGTCTCCCATATGTACAATCGGTATGACCTGGACAGATAAGGGTTCAGATGATGTGGTGTGTGGGGGATGTACATGTGCACTTGTTCAGCTCCAGGACTTGCATTACCCATGACCTACTATTGTGACACAGTGCAGACTGTTGTTGTGTGGCTGCCCTGCCCATGTGACTGGAGACAGTGATGTATGACTTAGCTGGCATGCCTGTGCCATGGCATGTGATTTCCTATGGGTGATCCTGCAGGGGAGTGACATGTGCTACATGCACACCATAGTGGCAATGGCTATCAGCACATGTGTGCTTCGTGGTGTCTGTTGCTGGTATGCATCACATGCATTTCATATATCTGACTCTGGGCATCACTTTCATCCGGGCACCTGTACTGACTCAGTGGCAAGAGTTGTGATGTGTGCATGTTCACATGCTTCACCGTGTTCTCTGCACCGTCCAACTACTGTGTAGGTGGTGCATGTGTCCACACTGGGGTATTGCCAGCCAACGGACGCCAGACAGATGGGTGCAAGGCCAGGTGGGATGTGAGTGCCATGGTTGACGATCAGACTGACAATTGGCTTCTCCTATTCTGTTTGGGCAATTTTAGCAATGTCCAACTAAGGATGCCAGGCCTTGCTCTGTATTGTGCTGTACTTACTGTGGTGTGTGCGTTCGGTGCAGGTGACTGATGTCTGTCTGTTTCCCTATTGTTTGCAGATACATCCACGGACACAGGAGGGGACAGCTCCACGGACCAGGAGGAGCCGCAGAGCCAGACTGGGTCAACAGCCGAGGAGTGGTCGGAGGGACCCAGTGGCACGGAGGGCGAGGGGAGCCACACCGAGGAGTCCTCAGCACCATCCATCTCAGCTGAGGACCACAGCAGCTCGGAGGATGACTCCCTTATGGAGGCGGGTGTCAGCAGCCACCACACCCCAGCTAGTGTTGCTGTCCCCGCCACCACCACCACCACCACCGCCCTCCCATCGGCTCCCATTCCCGAGGTCCGTGGAGGCTCCCATGTTCGGGAGCCGTGTCTCCTTCGGGCCAGGCACCGCACCCCCTGCCCCTGTGTCCCCTGCTGCCCTGAGTGAGGAGTCTGTGTACCTCCTTCGCCAGCTCCATGTAGGGCAGACAGCGATGCTGAGTGTCCTCCATGCCCACACCACTCTGTTGACTCAGCTGGTGTCGTTCATGGAGGGCATCTCATCGGGCATGTCTGCCCTACAGAGGGGCAATAGGTCCATGGACTCCTCCCTGACGGCAGCAGTGTCCCTCCTCCAACAGTCCCTCACCCCTCCTGCCTCTGCCCCAGCCACACTCCCCAGCACCTTACCTGTCCCAAGCACACACACACCGGCACAGGCACACACCAGCACAGACACGAGCAGCACACACACACACACACGCCACAGACAAGACGCACACGCACGCACATTCAGGGGACTGAAACCACACTCACAGGGGATGGGGCCCAGTCACACACAAACGCATCCACGAGCACTGCGCAGTCCACAGTTGCCTCTCCCTCCAAAGCCCCCTCCGTTGCCTCACCTGCAACCCCAAAGACCCAGCGGCTCTTCCTCAGTGACCTCGGCCTCTTCCCCTCCGATCCAGCTGATACAGCATTCAGGGGGAAGAGGAAGCCCACCCACATGGAGCAGAGTGCCCCTCGCCACCAGACACCCTCCCCCAGGTGCAGACTGACTGATGCACCCATCCACAAGTCCCCCCGGACCCGGAAGAGCAAGACCCCGCCGCCGCCCTGCAGCTCAGGCACCAAGTCCCCTTCCTCCATCCCTCAGGCCCCCACTCCACAGGTGCCCCCACCACACCCTGCCCCAGGTTCCCCCACCCACAGATATACCATCCCCAAAAGGATCAGGCCTTCTCCCCCTGCCACTTGCTCTTCCGGCCCCACACCCCCGCTGCGCTTGTCTGTGCCACTGGTGTGGAGACGGTGTCCTCCCCTCTGTCCTGCCCACCTTACCTGATCCCCATTCTCCTCCCCTGGAGGTAGGCACTGCAGTGGAGTCCACTACCACCCTGCCTGACTTGGGCACTGCAGTGGGGAACCTGTCCACTCCATCTGCACGGTCCCCTGCAGTCTTGCCGGTACCCACAACATCAGAGTCTTGCCCCCCACTTGTGCCAGCACACACCATGTCAGACACCTCCACTGCAGTTGTCAGTGGCTCTCCAGCACCCACCACCCCTTCCCTGCCTCCTTCTGGTGAGCCCTGATCCTGTCCCTGCGGTGCCTGGCCTGCCCCCCCGTATGCCCCTCCGAGGGGATTGTCCCTGGCTTTCATCAGTGCAGGCATGCGCTGGGTGACATCTGCCACTGTCACCCTGTTTTGACTTTCAAGTTGGACTGGCCATTGGCCTTTGTTAACATTTGTGCTGGACATCAACTGTAAGACCCACATATGCTGAATAAAGCACCTTTCTGTTCTCTAGTGCTTTTGCTTCTGATGTACATGTTGTTGATGATGCTAACCATGCCCTTGCTGCAGTGATGGTGATATTTGGTCTCATTATAATAAAGTGTTACTGTGCAGGAACACATGTGGTCCAGGGGGAATGTGTCCTATCCTGTGGTGTATCCATGTCATCCTTAGCAGCATCTGAGGGTGTCATGTGTTCAATATTTGGCAATGGGATTTCCTACTTACATTAGCAATTTCACATCTGTGGCTTCCACCCCTGCACATCTGTTGTGCCTGCCATTGTTCAATTCGTCTACTTCCCTGACCGTGTGGCCATCTCCACTGGAAATACAGGTTTGGGCATCAATGGGGAAGGACTCATCTGTGTTGTCAGTGAAACATTGCTATACAAGTGTGTTGGATCAGTGCTGATGATTTCGTTGGCACACCCATGACCAGGCTGATGTGACGGGAGCATTCATTTGGTGCTAATTGTTGAGTGTGTGACCAAGTGCTCAGCTGACATGATGGAGCCCTACTGAGGCAACATATGGCACAGCTTTCCTCACACAGGAGTGGAGTCCCCTCATGGCAGTGTGTACTCCTGTGACATTGCCTGCGCCCAAGGTGTGTGTTATATGAGCATGTCTGTGTGTTCACTTCCGTTTAGCTGTGCATGCTGGGATCCCTAGTGTTGTACCTGTTTGTGATGCTTGCTGAGTTGACCTATGTACCCCCCAAGTCTTCTCCCTGGATTCTCTGTGATGTGGGTGCATGGCACATTACTGGTCATCAGGGTGTCACCCATAGGTGTGTTTGCTGTCAGGGCTGAGTTTGTGTGCAGACGCAGATGGGTCACAGTCAGGATTCCCCTTGGCACTTGTTGTTTACACCTGTCATGTGATTTCCAGTTTGTGTTATCTTTCAGTGATTGTGATACGTTGTGTGTGTGACTGCTGGCACTCCTCAGGGTCCGGCTGCAATGTTGGTAGTTGTCTATGTGTGTTATTTGTGGGTGTCCTTGGCTTCTTCATTGGTGTGTGACTGTGGCTGGGATCCCATTGGTTGGTGTGGTATTGCCGTCATGTCCATGTACAGCGTAGTGTGCAGTGTGTCAGACATTCAGGAGTCTTGTTGAGTGGCCATGTGTGATGTGTTTCTGCACCTTGGTTCCCACCCACCACCCTGGGATTGTCATGGGTGCATGTGCAATGTCACCAGTGCATGTGTGCTTCACTGCTGCACATTGTTGGAGGTCGAGGTGTGTGGTGTTGAGTGTGTGCATATGAGAGTTGTTGCCCGGCTAGACCCCTGCCTCCATGTTGGCCTTGGCTTAGTGGCCGTGCTGATTGATTTGTGCTTGTGTAGGTGTGATGGTAGTTTGTTGCTCAGGACACATGACTGTGGTTCACAGTGTGAACGACATCTAGCTTTGTCATCACAGTGGGATTGTAATGCAGCCCAGGGTCACCACATTGTGGGGACCCTGGGGGTAGTGCTGTGGTGTGTCTGTGTCTTGCTGTGTCAGTTGCTGTTCCTACATGCTTGTGTGACATGTGTGATTTGTGCTCCCTCTCATCTGACAATGCCTGATTGCCCACATAGGGTATTTGGATCCATGAGTTACCTTTGTGTGGCACTGTATGCACATCTGTGTAATTGGTATTCAGGCCTCCTCATGTGTTGTGTGGTTGCCTGGGGACACTGGCACCCCCCCTCACCTATTATGTTTGATGTGCAGTGTGGGTCTGCCTGTTTGGGTTGTGCATCTGCACCACTGCATTGGCATATCTTTGGTGTGCCATTGGCTGTATGTTGTTTGGTGGGTTTCTCCTGCTGTCCCTGGGACTCCTAGGTCATCGGTCAGCACAATGATCATGGTTTGTGTGTCCCATTGCTGCCATGGTATGGTTTCTGTTCACCTCACATCTACAGTCTCCACAGGGTATCTGCATTTGTGTGCCCATTGGTGCAAATTTGTGGGTCTGCATTCTGATGGTCACTTCTGTCATTGTGTCATTGATGAATGTTGACAGTGTCAGCCCCCATGGGTGTTGTTTTTCTGCACATGGCCAAAGGTATGTCTTATTTGCACTGCAGTATTTGCCTCCCCAATCTATCTTGCAATGGGACACATGCACTACTTTGCCACTGATGTGTTTTATGTTCTGTGACCAGGAATCATCCATGCAGTTTGGCAGTTGCAGCTTTTTCTTTGTCAACACTTGCATTTTGGTCACTGTGATGATGGGGGTTTGGACCCCATTGCCACAATGTTCAAGATGTGCTTCAGCCATGGACCCCACACTTACCTTTTGGTCACTGTGATGATGGGGGTTTAGGCCCCATTGCCACAATGTTCAAAATGTGCTTCAGCTGTGGAACCCACACTTCCCTATTGGTCACTGTGATGATGGGGGTTTAGACCCCATTGCCACAATGTTCTGAATGTGCTTCAGCTATGGGCCCCCACACTTACATTTTGGTCACTGTGATGATGGGGGTTTGGACCCCATTGCCACAATGTTCAAGATGTGCTTCAGCTATGGAACCCACACTTACCTTTTGGTCACTGTGATGATGGGGGTTTAGACCCCATTGCCACAATGTTCTGAATGTGCTTCAGCTATGGACCCCACACTAACATTTTGGTCACTGTGATGATGGGGTTTTGGACCCCATTGCCACAATGGTCATGGCCTGCTTGCATTGTGGGGGCCACACACATATATGTGTGGCACATGTGATAGGGGGTCACATTGTATGTTCAAAGTCATGTTCAGTGTTGTAGCCATTTGACGCAGTCTACACACGCTTGTCATGGTGTTGGGGGGATGTCTTTTTCTTGCATTCCCTAGGTTGTGGTGTGCTGGTTGTGTCATGCATTGTCCATCCTATGAGTGGGGGTGGTGTTGGTGGTAGGCATCCAGCCCCCCATGGGTAGAGGTGGTAGTAGTGGTAGGCATCTGGCACCCCCTGGGTAAGGGTGGTAGTAGTGGTAGGCATCCAGCCTCCCATGGGTAGAGGTGGTAGTAGTGACAGGCATCTGGCACCCCATGGGTAGAGGTGGTAGTAGTGGTAGGCATCTGGCACCCCCTGGGTAAGGGTGGTAGTAGTGACAGGCATCCAGCCCCCCATGGGTAGAGGTGGTAGTAGTGGTAGGCATCCAGCCCCCCATGGGTAGAGGTGGTAGTAGTGGTAGGCATCCAGCCCCCCATGGGTAAGGGTGGCAGTAGTGACAGGCATCCAGCCTCCCATGGGTTGAGGTGGTAGTAGTGGTAGGCATCTGGCACCCCCTGGGTAAGGGTGGTAGTAGTGACAGGCATCCAGCCCCCATGGGTAGAGGTGGTAGTAGTGGTAGGCATCCAGCCCCCCATGGGTAGTGGTGGTAGTAGTGGTAGGCATCTGGCACCCCCTGGGTAAGGGTGGCAGTAGTGACAGGCATCCAGTCCCCCATGGGTAGAGGTGGTAGTAGTGGTAGGCATCTGGCACCCCCTGGGTAAGGGTGGTAGTAGTGACAGGCATCCAGCCCCCATGGGTGGAGGTGGTAGTAGTGGTAGGCATCTGGCACCCCTGGGTAGGGGTGGTAGTAGTGACAGGCATCCAGCCCCCCATGGGTGGAGGTGGTAGTAGTGGTAGGCATCTGGCACCCCTGGGTAAGGGTGGTAGTAGTGACAGGCATCCGGCACCCCATGGGTAGAGGTGGTAGTAGTGACAGGCATCTGGCACCCCATGGGTAGAGGTGGTAGTAGTGGTAGGCATCTGGCACCCCTGGGTAAGGGTGGTAGTAGTGACAGGCATCCAGCCCCCCATGGGTAGAGGTGGTAGTAGTGGTAGGCATCTGGCACCCCCTGGGTAAGGGTGGTAGTAGTGACAGGCATCCAGCCCCCCATGGGTAGAGGTGGTAGTAGTGGTAGGCATCCAGCCCCCCATGGGTAGAGGTGGTAGTAGTGGTAGGCATCCAGCCCCCATGGGTAAGGGTGGCAGTAGTGACAGGCATCCAGCCCCCCATGGGTAGAGGTGGTAGTAGTGGTAGGCATCTGGCACCCCCTGGGTAAGGGTGGTAGTAGTGACAGGCATCCAGCACCCCATGGGTAGAGGTGGTAGTGGTGGTAGGCATCTGGCACCCCATGGGTAGAGGTGGTAGTAGTGGTAGGCATCTGGCACCCCTGGGTAAGGGTGGTAGTAGTGACAGGCATCCAGCCCCCCATGGGTAGAGGTGGTAGTAGTGGTAGGCATCTGGCACCCCTGGGTAAAGGTGGTAGTAGTGACAGGCATCCAGCCCCCCATGGGTAGAGGTGGTAGTAGTGGTAGGCATCCAGCCCCCCATGGGTAGAGGTGGTAGTAGTGGTAGGCATCCAGCCCCCCATGGGTAAGGGTGGCAGTAGTGACAGGCATCCAGCCCCCATGGGTAGAGGTGGTAGTAGTGGTAGGCATCTGGCACCCCCTGGGTAAGGGTGGTAGTAGTGGTAGGCATCCAGCCTCCCATGGGTAGAGGTGGTAGTAGTGACAGGCATCTGGCACCCCATGGGTAGAGGTGGTAGTAGTGGTAGGCATCTGGCACCCCTGGGTAAGGGTGGTAGTAGTGACAGGCATCCAGCCCCCATGGGTGGAGGTGGTAGTAGTGGTAGGCATCTGGCACCCCCTGGGTAAGGGTGGTAGTAGTGACAGGCATCCGGCACCCCATGGGTAGAGGTGGTAGTAGTGACAGGCATCTGGCACCCCATGGGTAGTGGTGGTAGTAGTGACAGGCATCCAGCACCCCATGGGTAGAGGTGGTAGTAGTGGTAGGCATCTGGCACCCCATGGGTAGAGGTGGTAGTAGTGGTAGGCATCCAGCCCCCATGGGTAGAGGTGGTAGTAGTGGTAGGCATCTGGCACCCCTGGGTAAGGGTGGTAGTAGTGACAGGCATCCAGCCCCCATGGGTAGAGGTGGTAGTAGTGGTAGGCATCTGGCACCCCCTGGGTAAGGGTGGTAGTAGTGACAGGCATCCAGCCCCCCATGGGTGGAGGTGGTAGTAGTGGTAGGCATCTGGCACCCCCTGGGTAAGGGTGGTAGTAGTGACAGGCATCCAGCCCCCATGGGTGGAGGTGGTAGTAGTGGTAGGCATCTGGCACCCCCTGGGTAAGGGTGGTAGTAGTGACAGGCATCCGGCACCCCATGGGTAGAGGTGGTAGTAGTGACAGGCATCTGGCACCCCATGGGTAGAGGTGGTAGTAGTGGTAGGCATCTGGCACCCCTGGGTAAGGGTGGTAGTAGTGACAGGCATCCAGCTCCCCATGGGTAGAGGTGGTAGTAGTGGTAGGCATCCAGCCCCCATGGGTAGAGGTGGTAGTAGTGGTAGGCATCCAGCCCTCCATGGGTAGGGGTGGCAGTAGTGACAGGCATCCAGCCCCCATGGGTAGAGGTGGTGGTAGTAGTGGTAGGCATCTGGCACCCCCTGGGTGAGGGTGGTAGTAGTGGTAGGCATCCAGCCTCCCATGGGTAGAGGTGGTAGTAGTGACAGGCATCTGGCACCACATGGGTAGAGGTGGTAGGCATCTGGCACCCCCTGGGTAATGGTGGTAGTAGTGACAGGCATCCAGCCCCCATGGGTGGAGGTGGTAGTAGTGGTAGGCATCGGGCACCCCCTGGGTAAGGGTGGTAGTAGTGATAGGCATCCGGCACCCCATGGGTAGAGGTGGTAGTAGTGACAGGCATCTGGCACCCCATGGGTAAGTGGTGGTAGTAGTGACAGGCATCCAGCACCCCATGGGTAGAGGTGGTAGTAGTGGTAGGCATCTGGCACCCCATGGGTAAGGGTGGTAGTAGTGACAGGCATCCAGCCCCCCATGGGTAGAAGGTGGTAGTAGTGGTAGGCATCTGGCACCCCTGGGTAAGGGTGGTAGTAGTGGTAGGCATCCAGCCTCCCATGGGTAGAGGTGGTAGTAGTGACAGGCATCTGGCACCCCATGGGTAGAGGTGGTAGTAGTGGTAGGCATCTGGCACCCCCTGGGTAAGGGTGGTAGTAGTGACAGGCATCCAGCCCCCATGGGTGGAGGTGGTAGTAGTGGTAGGCATCTGGCACCCCTGGGTAAGGGTGGTAGTAGTGACAGGCATCCGGCACCCCATGGGTAGAGGTGGTAGTAGTGACAGGCATCTGGCACCCCATGGGTAAGTGGTGGTAGTAGTGACAGGCATCCAGCACCCCATGGGTAGAGGTGGTAGTAGTGGTAGGCATCTGGCACCCCATGGGTAGAGGTGGTAGTAGTGGTAGGCATCCAGCACCCCATGGGTAGAGGTGGTAGTAGTGGTAGGCAACTGGCACCCCTGGGTAAGGGTGGTAGTAGTGACAGGCATCCAGCCCCCATGGGTAGAGGTGGTAGTAGTGGTAGGCATCTGGCACCCCTGGGTAAGGGTGGTAGTAGTGACAGGCATCCAGCCCCCATGGGTGGAGGTGGTAGTAGTGGTAGGCATCTGGCACCCCTGGGTAAGGGTGGTAGTAGTGACAGGCATCCAGCCCCCATGGGTAGAGGTGGTAGTAGTGGTAGGCATCTGGCACCCCTGGGTAAGGGTGGTAGTAGTGACAGGCATCCGGCACCCCATGGGTAGAGGTGGTAGTAGTGACAGGCATCTGGCACCCCATGGGTAGAGGTGGTAGTAGTGGTAGGCATCTGGCACCCCCTGGGTAAGGGTGGTAGTAGTGACAGGCATCCAGCTCCCCATGGGTAGAGGTGGTAGTAGTGGTAGGCATCCAGCCCCCCATGGGTAGAGGTGGTAGTAGTGGTAGGCATCCAGCCCTCCATGGGTAAGGGTGGCAGTAGTGACAGGCATCCAGCCCCCATGGGTAGAGGTGGTGGTAGTAGTGGTAGGCATCTGGCACCCCCTGGGTGAGGGTGGTAGTAGTGGTAGGCATCCAGCCTCCCATGGGTAGAGGTGGTAGTAGTGACAGGCATCTGGCACCACATGGGTAGAGGTGGTAGGCATCTGGCACCCCCTGGGTAATGGTGGTAGTAGTGACAGGCATCCAGCCCCCCATGGGTGGAGGTGGTAGTAGTGGTAGGCATCTGGCACCCCCTGGGTAAGGGTGGTAGTAGTGATAGGCATCCGGCACCCCATGGGTAGAGGTGGTAGTAGTGACAGGCATCTGGCACCCCATGGGTAGTGGTGGTAGTAGTGACAGGCATCCAGCACCCCATGGGTAGAGGTGGTAGTGGTGGTAGGCATCTGGCACCCCATGGGTAAGGGTGGTAGTAGTGACAGGCATCCAGCCCCCCATGGGTGAAGGTGGTAGTAGTGGTAGGCATCTAGCACCCCATGGGCAAGGGTGGTAGTAGTGACAGGCATCCAGCACCCCATGGGTAGAGGTGGTAGTAGTGGTAGGCATCTGGCACCCCATGGGTAGAGGTGGTAGTAGTGGTAGGCATCTGGCACCCCCTGGGTAAGGGTGGTAGTAGTGACAGGCATCCAGCCCCCCATGGGTAGAGGTGGTAGTGGTGGTAGTAGTGGTAGGCATCTGGCACCCCCTGGATAAGGGTGGTAGTAGTGACAGGCATCCAGCCCCCCATGGGTAAAGGTGGTAGTAGTGGTAGGCATCTGGCACCCCTGGGTAAGGGTGGTAGTAGTGACAGGCATCCAGCCCCCCATGGGTAGAGGTGGTAGTAGTGGTAGGCATCTGGCACCCCTGGGTAAGGGTGGTAGTAGTGGTAGGCATACAGGCCCCTATGTGTATGTGTGGCATTGGTGAGGGCCATCCCGCCCCTATGGTGCTGCTGTTGCTGGTGTAGGTATTTCTGCATCCCTCTGTGTGTGATGTGTCGGGTACGTGTAGTTTGTTTTTGTTGTTGGTGTCTGACTTACCTTCTGCGCCGAACGCGTCCGTGCCTGTTCCGGTAATAGAGGTAGAATATTGGTAGGATCGGTACGAAGGGATTCATGGTTGGTTCGTCTCGTTCGTCTTTCTCTTTGCTTCGCCTCGTCCTCGTCGCTGGCGTGTTCGTCTCGTAGCCGTGGATCGTGTTGTGGCGCGAATCGGAGCTTATGTGCGCCTCGCCCGGATGCTTTGACGTGCCGTGCGTAGCGACGGGTTCGGCGCGTACGGAATGCGCATCGTACTAGTCCGGCCGGACGGGGCTGCATTTTTGCTTCCGTGCGGCTCGATTCTACGATTCCGGATCCGGCTCGGTCGGGGAACAGGTCCTGGATTGGGTGAGTACGACTGGGTCGGAATCTATGCTGTAGTGCGCATCGTACTTGCTCGTTCGGAATAATGTGCGGATCGGTCGGGAAACAGGCATTCGCATGGCTTTTTTCCCGACCGAATGGTGTTAGGTGCGTCTCCGACCGAGATCGGAATCGACCCCTTGGTTGTGGTATTAAAGATACCCAGGTCCAAAATCCAACACTTTGTGGCTAATAGCTGCTCTGGGAACAGACTGAAGACTAGAACCAGACTGCTTGTTGATCTGCCCGAGGTGCATCACCGGTTGTTCTGACTTTGGGGTAGCTCCCGGTAGTTCTTCTCTGCAACAGCAAATCCTGCTCAGCGGCCCCTCGACAAAGGGGTATACATCCTTCTGGAACTCTCATCAGCTACAGCCTCCAGCTTCGTCCTGCTTAAGAGTTTTGACTTCCAAAACAGTGACTAAGTCCGAACATAGAAATCTTCAACAATGCCCCCTTCGCTGAACTTTACTCTAAGTAAACTCTAACTCTAAGTCCGAAAGTAAGCACTGATCATGCCCAATCTACTTCTTGCATCCAACCTTCACTACATCATGGTCCACCATATTATTTGACTTTGACCAAGTCTCACGCGACTAGATGTCCGCGGTTGACACTTTCATCTTTTAGGCACTGGATTTTACTAAAAAATTTAAAAATTCATAATTCCAGTTCTACTGATTGGATTTTGATTGTTTTAGTATTCAATAATTTAATGCATTTTATTGTATTTTTCTAAATTGATATGGAAATTTATTTTGTGTTGTGATTTTACTTTATTTCTGTTTCTGTGCTGCATAAATCCTTTACACATTGGCTCAAAGTTAAGCCTGACTGCTTTTGTGCCAAGCTACAAAGGGTTAAGCACAGATCAATTTAGTAACTTTTGTGATTCACCCTGAAAGGGACTGTGGCTGTTGCTTGTACAGGGGTCATCACCCCCCCAGTCAACCAATGACACAATTTCTCACAGTCTATATACTGCTAGGGTTCTGGTATCTAACTCCAGTCCCACAAACATTGAAGAAAACATATATAAGAATGATTAATGGATTTATTTGAGGGGCAGACTGAATTACTATTCTGCCTACAATTCACTTATACTGTGAAAGTACCTATATTTGTGGTCATAAATTACTTTTCTAACTCTTGTCTGAATAATATTTTAGAATAGAGAAAAGCAAATGTTCTCCTGGTCTGAAAAAATACCTTATGCAAAAACATGACATAGTGAAATTATATGGTATGTTTAAAGGACAAAAGCCCTCACCCACCCAGGGATGGCATGCTTCAACATAGGGCCCCTGCTTACCTTGTTAGTGAAACTCTACCAATGTGGGCTACAACTCTGTGGAACAGGGGAGATCTTAGGTTAAACATACCAGAAGCTGAATGTTGTAGAGAGGCCTGAGTCTTCTGCAGTAGGGCTAAACCTCTTGTGTAGAGTGAGAAAACACTTTAAACTACCTATATTAGACTGAACTGATTTTATCAGTGTCTCCAGTGAGTAGGGTTAAAAAGAACGGGAATCAGTCTACCCTTATAGTGAGATCAACATGTTTCTGCCCATTCAGCTCTCATACATAATTGCCAGGGGCTTTCTTCAGGACTATCACACTCTGGTTGGACAACTCAAGAGGCATAGAAAATTAAGGATAAAAAGCCTAAGTATTCACTAGTGGATCAATGTGTTCAATCTTGTACCGACCTAGTACCGACCTGGTTAGAAAACAGTATAAGGAAAATCATGAGACAACAAAATAAATAATAATTATAATCACCAAATTATGCCATGTGACCAAAAGAGTCAATGAACAAACATTTGTGCATGGTGTAAAGATGAGCCCACACCAAGCAAAAAAGTACCTCACTTCAAAGGATAAGTGCTATGATCTTCAACATTAACCTGGCATAAATTTGGCACTGTCCCAACTTTTGTGTGCCAGAGTGGTGAGGAAACTATGTTATGAAAATATAATCTTTGAAAAAAGTTCCTAGCCTAATTAGTTACTGCAGTATACATATTATATAGTTAATCAAACACTAGTGAGGTCTTATCTTTTCTCCCAATGACTTTCATGCATGTAATCAGGTCAAATGGAGGCTCACTGCATTGTAGGAAATCCCATTCTTCAGTCATTTTATAGGCAATAAAAAACTGGATGAACTATAATGGAAAGGCTTCTTATGGGATTAGACTGTTAGGATCGATACATTAACAGGTGTGAGGCATTCTCAGATATTAGAGTTGCTAACTCTTACCTCAGCCCTCTTTGCTGACAAATGTAAAGCACCACAAATTCCAAACAGTACAATAAGGAGATCATTGCTAAATGTAACCACATTTATGAGTGATATGAGAAGGCTGTGATACAGTAAAGTTCTTCTGACAAAAGAAGCAACTCAAATGCGCTGCTTAAGAAAATACTCTAAAATATACGTTTATTAGGATGGGCATTCTAATTCAATCTCCTAACTCTAAATAGGTTAAGTTGTTAAAAAAGAATATGCAGTTCCTAAATGTAATTAAATATTATATCAAATTAAAATGTTATATCATTATTAAACATAAATGTAAATCATTAATTATTTTTTTAATTTTAAATTGAAATTTTACAATATGTTACTAAATATTGTTAAAAATGTTAAACTGTAAATTAAAATTTAAACCAAATGAATCACAGCTATTTTATTTTTCATTAAAATATGTTTGCAACTTTATATTAATGTAAATGTGAGCCCCAAATAATTTTCTTTAAAAAATACTGCAATTACCATATAAATATAATGTAAAAATTAATATAACTGTAATGTCTCAACATATAGATTAAATAATGTTCACAATAACCATACAGAACCCACCCTAAGCCCTCGAAATGAGAAAACCCACATTATTAGGGCTTTTTACAATTTAGAAAATAGAAATAAATGAAACACAACACTGTTCTCCAATTAATTGATATTTCATTTTAAAATACTAAATCAGATAATATCAATTTAGGTGTATTAAATTGTATGTACTAATTAATGCTATATTATGTAATATTACTTACTTGTCATTAAAATGTAACACTACCCTCTCAAACCCCTGTCCAAAACACATTCAAACAATTTAGCACATAAATATTAAAAGTATTAATATGATCCGGCCCTTTCCACCATGGAAAGGGTTGGATTTTTACTCTAGCTAAGGGCTGGCATGAATCTCTCTCCAGAGTTGGAAGGGGAATGGATAACTCCCAGATTTGCTGTGGGTGTACGGGGAGGGGTTTCACCTTTGGGAAAAATATTTTCCCTAAAACAAACAAAATAGTTTTCACTTGCACAGGGGAACATATTCCCCCTTGTAAAAAATGATGTGCTACAGAGGACTCATCACAGTGGGAATATGAACCTGATGGGAATGTCACATGACCTTTTCAGGAATCCATGAGGAAACCCGCTTCTCATTCAGCTTTCCATACACAATTTTGGGAATGTTATTGAATCCCAAAAATTATTAAATCTGCATTCACATATATATTCTTTGGGAAATTGTGTTTTTATTACCCAAAATGATTGTTGGTGCAGGAGTGCTGGTCAAGTACCCAGATGTATTTTCGGTCTCATATTTCGGAGGGTATATGCCCATGGGTGTCCCCTGGCTCTGTCGTGGGTGGTTCTTGAATACTTCTGTGTCCTGGATTGGTGACCATGTCTCACACAAAAGTCATATCAGCAGTGGTTGATTTTGCAGATCACTGACAGAATATCGACGACAGGAATATTGACCTACACAATATCATGTTCTAAAATATCGATGTCAAGAATATCGACATCCTATCTTTACAATGGTAAGTACAAAAATATGGACACAAAAATATCATTGTTAAAAATATCGTTGTTCAAAATATCGTTTTTTAAAAATCTCTAATAAATAATTTTAAATAAATTAAGTAATACATATAATTAATAAAAACAGTTAGAATTATTAAAAAATGTTAAACATTATAAATAATAAATGTAATGTACAAATAAATTAAACATACATATATAAAAAATATTATATATATTTACTTAATAATATTAATAAATAATTATTATAATAAATTATAAAATGTTAGGGGCCCATTACGATACCCGGCGTAAAAAAATCCGCCAGGCATGGAAGCGGCAAAATCCGCCCGCACACACCGTCTGAACACCGACCACGCCATTACGATTACACAAACCGAATACCGCCATCGGCGGAAAAGTCACAGCAAGATACCGCCCGCCATCGTCCGAGTCGGAGTCAAACCGCCCGCCACGGACGGAAACACGCACGACAACACAAACCGCCCGCCTCCACGCCCGACACACACCGCAGGTGAGATTACGATCGCACCGACATGAGCGCGGAAAACTACGAATATACCGCCGCGCCAGCGCAAAACAACGCCGATGAGAACCGACACGGCAGAAGCCATGGCGCCCACGTCCCTGCACAGAAACCATCCGCTAGACAAAAACAATCGCACACAACATGGCCAACAAGTCCACACAGCAAGGCACGCACAAATACACAAGCACAGTACACATCCGAAAACACCCCCTGGACAAACAAAAACTACAAAGGCCAGAACCCCAGACACAACACACCTGAAAACAACAGACCATGAGGACACACCCACATAGGTAAGTACAAAAGCAGCACTCCCACAGACCACAACCCCTTGCAACATTGCAAACTAGAGAGGAGAGGAGAGGACACAGTGACACAGCAAGGACAGCAGCACACCACAGAAACGCACACATCACAACCACCACCACCACCACCACCACCAAACACCGGCACCACAAACCCCTGCACATTACACAACACACACCGCACCAGCACCACAAACACCATGGCACCACAAAGAATGCCCAAGTTCACGCCCATGGAGCTGACGGTCATGGTCGACGAGGATCATCAAGGTGCACCCACAAATCTATGGGAACCTGGTCCAGCACACACCACTAGCCACCAGAAAGAGAATGTGGAACCGGATCGTAGACCAGGTCAATGCAGTCGGGACCTTGCCCAGGAACAGAGCTCGAAATAAACAAAC